>CAJNIZ010042714.1:34068-44351 GCA_905231905.1 Symbiodinium pilosum
ACCTCGCTTGCACACCCTAAACCCCGAACCCTGAACCCTGAACCCTAAAACTCAAAATCCCTGGTGTTTCGTATCAGGATAGAGGGGTCGATTGAAGTCCCCAACTGTCTGTCCTTGACGGTTCACATCTATCAAGGCAATACCCACTTAGGGTCCTAAGGGCTACATACTGTACCTACATTTCCTTAGCGTAAGATGGGTTTCAGGTTCCCATAGTAAACCCCGCGGAAGTGACCGGGTTCTTATCATAGGGGCCGATGAAGATGGACACATGGTTTTGGACGACCCTCACCCTACATCCTCATTAATTTGGTAACAGACGCTCTCTGCACCTGTGTTTTTAAAAGCCACTTGCCAGTTTCTCTACACCAATACGCTGCCCCACGCTAGCCCTCTACCCTAAACCCTACCGCAGAATGGTCACCGGCTTCTGCATTCAACAGGTTTACCAGCCAACGCCCGCGCCCGGCTGCTTCGAGTTCCTCGTGAGTGCTTCTCACACTGTCCGTGAGCAGTCACAAACTGCTTGCCACTCATGCCCAATCGATGGAAATTTTTCTCTTCAGCGCAGATACTACACCAATACCACATGGTGCGTACATGCTCGTAGATGTTGGGCCTGTTGGCTGCAAGCCACGCTTGAAGCGTCGGCGCCTGCACATTTGCAGGCGGCCGTCCGCAGCCGCTGTACGCGGCAGGAGGCTGATCCTCCGGAGCCTTTGCGACCTGGTCGGCTGGCACAAGGACTCGATCACGAAGATGGGCGCAGGACTTGCACTTCATTGCTGGATCGCACGCAAGTGCCCTGCAGAACTCAAACCAATGACCACTCGGCATAGGCAGCTTGTCTTTTTGGTGTTGCACTTGGAAGGTATTGTTGAAAGAGAATCCTTTGGCCGTTGTCATGCCCTCGCCCTTCTTGGCTGCCTCAGCGTCCTTCTGCTTCTCAGTCTGCTTCCGCTTCCTCTCTCGGGCTTCAAGCTTAGGGAAAAGGCACTAGAAAGAAACTATGGTCCGTTCGGAAAAGGGAACCCAAATGTGCTACACACCCAGCAAAAAAAAAAGGTACCCTCCCCACACTCACATTGAGCCACGTAGGCCTTTTAAAAAGGCTTGTAGTTGTGCGACTACATGTTGCCTTTCAAGTGCCTACAGTGCAAAAACACAGGTCCCGGCCAAGCGTTCAGCATCCAAGTTTCCTGCACATTCCCAAACCCATCGGGTGGGTCGGCCTTTGGAATTTTCCCTATGTAACTTCTCTAAAAGATCAACTACTTGCTTGAATTCACCAAGGGCCTGTGCAACATGCTAAACTCTGAACTCTAATGACCTGGCCAGGCCTAAACTATGTAAACTCTCAGCAGAGTCTCTTGTAGGGCGCATAGATGGTTGCAATAGGCTCGATCAAGAACGGAATAAGGAACGTGGCGGGGAAGGCGTAGGCGTACAGGTTGTTCCTGCAGGGTCAAGGTTTAGGGTGTACAGTATAAGTTTGGATTTGGATGTCAGGACTCCTCCCAAGAAGCACTTAGCAAGAATGCTCACAGATGCCCCAAAGGAGTCTATATCAACCGTGAATAGACTTCAGTAAGACTCCTGCCTGATATGGCTATTGAGGTTAAGGGTATAAGGTTGCACGCTACGGCGGAACTTCCAATCCATAAGCCCTCGGGGTCTTCGAGTGTAAGGGTTCTGAGTTCTGGGCGCTGGTAAGCAAGATCTGGGGCAATATGCGGTTGTCTCACTAGATTAGTGTCTTCGGGCGGTATCGCTAGTGTTGTCAACATCCTGCCGATAAATAGAACCCTTGACCCAAAGCCAGCACGACACGAAACTTTACGTACTATCTCTGAATTCCATATGAGGATCTCCCAAAATCCCTGTGACCCTTTTCTGGAAATGCCTGTACTCAGGATCATTGCGATACGGATGATCGTATGTTGGGGTCTACATTGGGCCCTACTGTTGCTTGAAACTACCAAATCTATACTTCAGGTACCGGCCCCACTCAGTAACACATAGATCACTGGCATAAGCCTCCTTCCTAACCCCCTCCCAATAGAAACGACACAGGGAATGCATATGGAGTTTAGTCGGTCCCACAACCTAACGAGAGGACCAGTTGAAAATGTACTAGGCAAGCCTTATCACGTAAAGCAGATCTCAACAAATTCTGGCTACCCCCGCGCATTCTAAATCCGTGGTGCCTATGCCAAGCTATTCCCTCAAGCCTGAAACCCTAAACCCTAAGTCCCGGAAGCCCAAACCAAATCCATAAACACAAGTCGCTGTCCCCAGACCCTGATACGGAAATTATCTCGAAAAAGGCCTTCCAAAAACCCTATGAGGGCTGCACTGCCCATCTGCCATCTGGCGCGAGCTATGCAGAATGCTGGAATACGCCGTAGGGTTTTAAGTTTGGAGGTCCCTTCCGCGCCGAAAACAAACAACCCCAAGCAATGCGTTTGGCTAGGATGACATCGTTGAAGGGCCAGACACTCAACATGCCAATCAGCCACGTGGCACAACAGCTAAACGGGATACTTTACCTACTGTAGGGGCCTACATAATATGTGATGGCTAATACCATCTTGAGGTATATTAGAGGCAGCCTCTACCTGTACAAGGAATCTAGAACAATTCTGTTGGTAATATTCAGGCCCCTGTGGTACAGTACTAGTCCCACGTGAGGATTATGCTGGGTGAATGCCCCCGTCCCGGTATCATAAAGAAACTAAGAATGAATGTTCTAAGTATATGTATATAATACAAGTATATACCCCTGTACTCAACAGGGGAATATTCGTTGTCATGGGAAAGGGGCTTTGGGATCCTAGACCCTCACCCTAAGCTGTCAGGTCTGCACCCGAGACCCTCAACCCTAACCCTAAAACCTAAACCCTAACCTTAAATCCTAAACCTTATAACGCTAAACCCTGGACCCCTAAAGCCTTAAACCTTGAACCCTGAATGCTAAACCTTACTTAACCCTAAGGGTATCTTCTGCAACCCAGGGTTCGCCAAAGTTCGCTGCATGGCATAGGACTCAAAGCGGTCGGAGAAGGACCTCCGCTTGGAGCTTGTAAGGTTTACGGTTTAGGGCTTACTTGGAGGGTCAGGGGGACTTAGTAAATAGGTTAATAATGGGAATAAATGGGGTTACTATGTGGGTTATAGGGGTTATTAACTTACTTACAAAGTCTCCCTAACCCTCCAAGTAGGGTTTCAGGTTTAGGGTTCAGGGTCTGGGGCTTAGGGTTTAGGGTAGGGTTTAGGATTCAGGGTTTAGGGTTGAGGGTTTGGGGTAATGCGCGCATGACCCACTAATTTACTGGGGGTTAGTGGTGAACAACAGAATATTTTATATTGGGATTACATAAGGGTTGTATTCCCTGATTACCTACTAAGCACCAGTAAGCTAATGAAACCTGTAATGCTTGAAGCATGATGGCGGATTGCAAGCTCTAGCTGGCAGTTTGTTGAGCGACCAAGCCAGGGTCAGAATCACCACTTGGGGTTTATCGGACAAAAACTGTTGACGTCATGTCCTGATTCGCTCTCGTTTTCGAACGGGCTTGGTAATAAGCATATCAGGGTCGAAGTCTAAGTTCAAATCCCTGCACAGTGCTTCGTATTGACAGTAAACCCGAAACCAGACCTCTGGGAGGAACCTTTAAGGGGGTTCTTGTTTCTAGGTCCACTCAGGGGGTTGGGAAACCCTGCATCTAAACCAAGCGTCCAACACCTCCAACCCACACATCGTCTAGCTGGAGCCACAAGGAGCAAATCCTGCACTGAAGGCCGAAAACCAACGAAAACCTAAACCCCAAATATAACCCCCTTTAAGGAGAGTATCGACTATAGTACATATACTCATATGATGGTAACTTAATCAAAATTCCTTAGCCGCAACCCACCCGTCTTACCTAAAAACTAATCGTAGCCCTGAAGCCTCAATTAAGCCTTAAACCCGATACCCTAAGATCAGTGGTGTATTTTTGGATGGTCCAACCTAGTAAGGTCATTTCCTGCTCCATCAAATGAGACTTTCTAGTAAGGGCCCCCCGAAACCTCTTCATGATGCCCACTTCTCGCCGGGGCATTTAACAAAAACACCCATGCTGAGAAACGCTCAGACGGTAGTTGTTCAAAATACTTTGCAAAAATGCCGTAGTGTAGCCCCCTGTTTGGTTAGGACTCCCCTTTAAGGAAGTGCATCTCCAAAGGTCCATTCTTCACAAGGACCTTTAGAACAACCCCCAACTCCAGCATCTAGGCTTCCACAGCACTCAAATCCTTAACCCTAAATGCTAAATCCTGAGCCCTAAGCCCTAAACCTAAACACTTAACCCAAAACCTAAACGCTAATACTCATTCAACGGAGCCCAAAGGACTGCAGATTCGAGAGCAGCGTGCCATCATAGGTCTTCATGCGAAGTCCCACGTTCACCTGCGCAGTGATATTTGCAGAGGAGGTTTGGGGTATATAGGGTCATAGAGGGGTTAAATAGGCGTATGCAGGGAGATATGGGATGAAGGGATTTGGGTTTAGGCTTGTGAAGACTGTGGTCCAGTTCTGATGCCCTAAGTATTGGGGAGGGGGGGGCGTGTATAGTGAGGACCAAGAGCGGGACCACAATTTTGACCACCTTCCATACGTTGCCCAGGATTTAGGGCACACATGGTTCAGAACTTAGGGTATCTATGTGTGCGATAGGGTATTGACTCAGGATTGCGGATTTTGTGTTGAGGGGGACAGTCTAGGGTTTAAGCTACAGGACTTTTGTAGCTAGGCTTAGATGCAGCGGCACACTCCTCTTCCAGGACTGCGGTAAGTCAGAATCTCTTCGTACACTCGCGCCCCCTAGCACAGCATAATTTCGGTTGTTGCTTACAATTCCCACGGTACAGTAGCCCATTCTTCGGGGTAACTTGGCTTTCCAGGCATATACCCTACACCTTAATCAAGCCCATCTACATTATTCCAGAGACCTTCTTGCGCCTAACACAGACCCAATTACATCCCCATTTAGCCACATCCCCGAACCCCTAAACCCTAAACCCCAAACCCCTAAAAACCCCTAAACCCCAAAACCCTACCCTAAACCCCGCACCCCTAAAACCCCTAAACCCCTTAACCCGAAAACCCTAAACGCCTAAGCCCTTTACCCTAAACCCCTAAACCCTAAACCCTGAACCCTGAACCCCAAACGCCTAAACCCCCAAGCCCTAAACCCCTAAAACCCCTAAAACCCCCTAATCCCAAAACCCCTAAATCCTAAACCTTAACTTCAGGGCCGAGCCGCCCTGTAGGCCACCATGTAGGTGGTGATCAGGTCCAGGGCCACGTTGAAGACGCAGGCGAAGCAGTAGAGGAGCATGTAGCAAACCTCTGTGACAAGGGGATTTGTTTGGGTTTAGGGTTTAAGGTTTCAGGCTTAGGATGTAGGGTTTAAGACTTAGGGTTTAGGGCTTAGAGTTTAAGATTTCAATTTTTAGGTCTTCGGAACCCTAAACACTACAACGCTAAATGTTCATAGAGCGTCTAGCATCTGGCGCTCCTATGGCTCCTCATTCTGCAGGTTGGGTTCACCAATACCCTCGCATTAACCTTTGTGCTTCCAGGCTTCATAAGGAACTCAAGGGTATATGTGACGGGGTAACGGGGTAGTCGAAGTCTTGCTTCTTTTTTTGGGTTTGCCTGTATACTATGCCTCCGCATATTTCGCGCCGCCCAAAAAACATGCACAAATGGTGATATGGGGATAGAGAGGAGTTTAGGCTTTCTCGCTTTCGCTGGGAAAACTGAATGCAAACCGCTATATTGCTGGAGGCGTAGGGCTTACAGGGGCGCAGCTTAAGCATCGTAAGTATTGATGGCTTCCACAGCTCTATGGAATTGCCATCGGACAATCAATGTTGACACAAGCTTCGCTACTTTCACGTAATCATTAGCCTGGTCAGAGCAGGACGAAAACGAAGCAGGAAGCGACTTCAAATGCTGAGCCTAAGACTTTGTTGTCGGCCTGGTCCGCGTACTCCTACGCAACTTCCGCTTGCTGTCAGCCCCAGGCGTTGTAGCATGAGTTTCGACATGTGAGAGACACGGCGTCATGTCGCCAACGAATCTCAGCATAAGTACCCTTCAGTGCCCTGAATGAACGAGGCTCTGGCCGAGACACTGCACGTAGGTGCTGGAAAGCGACAGTTCCGTGTGCTATGGCAGTTCCGTTTGCTATGGCAGCTACGAGCCATCCAAAATCCTGTCCAAAATCCGCGCAAGTTTCTTAGTCGACCAACGAAGTTCGCCCTGCCGCTCTGCAAGACTGAAATCTCGCGATTTGCAGGTCCAGGTCAACAGAGTTGTTTTGAGACTATGCGAAGTAGGGAGTAGCTCTTGAATGGACGCCCTCTGTCCAAGCAGTTCGCGAAGATGCAGATTTTTGAAGGGGAAAGCTAGCAGGCTTTCACCAAGGCTTGGGGTCTCAAACCCTTGAGGGCAGCGAAACCCTAAAGAGAGGCTTTGGGGATCAGGGTTCATGGTCTGGGGTAGGGTTTGGGGGTTTGGAGTGCACCCAAAAGTGGCCCCGTTGGTCAACTCTACATCCCAAGCAAAGCCTGTGCCTAAAGACGCCTTCGCGTCTAGGGTTTAGGCTATTGGGGTTTCATCTAGGGCCTTCCCTTAAACAACACAAGCTAACTGCACCCGCAACCCGTGTTGATACTAAAAACATCTAAAAACCTTGCATCACCTTAGAATATGTTAGTGCCACAATGCCCAAGATCATGCAGAATTTTAGCATGAATGCCTAGACCCAGAATCCAATACCCTAAACCCTCAAAGTCTGTGTAGAACTCCCATAACCCCCTTTAAAGGGACCCCTCATGTTTTGCATCAACTGTAGTGTCTGTCGTGTCAACCGTACCATACCCTAAACCTCCAAGCCCACACCGCAAATCCTAAACCCCAAATCCTGAACCCCAAACCATAAACACCAAACCCTAAACACCAAACCCTTAACCCCAAACCCTAAACACCAACCTAAACACCAAACCCTAAACCAAACCCTCACCGCCAAATCCTTACCCCCTACACCCCAAACCCTTGACACCAAACCCTTAACCCCCTTAACCCCCTTAACCTCAACCCTAAACCATACATCCTTAACCCCCTAGACACTTAACCCCCTTTAGCAAAACCTAAAGCCTAAACCCTTAACCCTCGGAACCCTTAACACTTACAGCCTAGACCCTGAACCCTTAGCCCCCTAAACCTCAACCCTAAACCCTAAACCCCAAACCCTAAACCCCAAACCACACACTCCATGAAACCTCGCGGTCGTCGATGTAGATGAATCGGGTGCGGTCTGCCACCTCGCTGCAAACCAAGTACCTGATGCAAATTAGGTCTTGGGGATTTAGGGATTTAGGATTTAGGGTCTAGGGATTTAGGGTTTTAGGGTTTAGGGGTTTAGGGTTTAGGGCTTAAAGGTTCAGGGTGTAAAGGCTTAAGAGTTTAGGGTTTAAGCGGTTTGGGGTCTAAGGTTTAAGTTTTAAGGGTTAAGGGTTTAAGGTTTAAGGGTTTAGGGTTTAAGGGTTTAAGGGTTTAAGGGTCAAGGTCTATAGTCTAAGGGAACCAGGTACCTGATGTGGAGAGACTTCAAGCCCTCAGGTTTAGGGTTATAGGTGTTTAGGGTTTAAGGGTTTAAGGTTTTGGGGGTTAATGGGTTCAGGGTGTTACGGTCTAGGATTCAGGGTTTAGGGTTTGGGCGGTTTGGGGTTTAAGGCGTTTAGGGTTTCAAGGGTTCAGGGTTCTAGGATCTTCGCGGTTTAGGTTAGTGGGTTTGAGTGTAGGAGTGTAAGGTTTTGCGTTTAGGGGTTGACGGTTACAAGTTTAGGGGTTCTGTGTTGAGTTTAGAGGCTGACGGTTTTGAGTTCAGGGTGTTTAGGGTTGGGGGATTTTGGGTTTGGGGTTGGGCCCTAAGCCCTAAACCCTAACTACACAAACCCTCGATGGATCCGGATGCCGAGCGGCATTAACGCGTTTCCTGCCACGACAACCATCGAGAAGGTCATGCCAGCCACGAAGCCAGGCTCCTCGAGAATTGTACGAGGATCCAATCCCTAAGGGTCCGAGGACCCAAATAATAGGGCTTTAGGGCCCAAATACTATAATATTGATGGTATTTGGGCCCTAGATCCCTATTATTTGGGTCCTTGGACCCTTAGGGGGTACGACTTGGTAGAAGAATATATTACGGAGAATATCCTATGTTGGGGGGTTGGGAGGTTTGAATATGTTGGGGAGGGGTTTGAAGATCTGATACGACGGGGTTAAAGTTATGTATAGGTTCTTCATGTTTGTCTGGGGAGGCTTGGACAAGGCCGCCACACTTCAATTTCAGTGGAGCATCTTGGGGAGTAGGTCTTTTCATCAGGCCTCTCCAGTCAAAAAAGGATAAGGTATGCCCTCTGTACACATAGCCTTCACCAGGGAAAGAGTAAGGTTCCCTTCGCACCCAAGTATGAAGTTCAGTACTTGCGCTCCCGATGAGGCCCCCTTCCTAATTTTGCAGCTGTCGTTTGGATCTGCGAGTATCTCCATGATACAGGGTTGAGCTTAATTGTGGTTGGCTACCCAGTACAGAACTAGCAAGCAATAGCCTAGAATAGTCCCAACATACCCCTCCCCCATTCCTTACCTGTTCAACGGGGAGTAAATGATTTCCTGCTTTTCTTGAACTGGCTTGGCCTTTTCGTCCATTCTGAGAACCCATAAGTCTACATGCAAGAAACCCCGAATCCGAAACCCTAAACGCTAAACCATTAAAAAACCAAAGGCCAACCCGGTGAAGATTCGGCCCGAATCTTGCCACCAATCCGAATTGTGGTCGAAGATCAAGCGTTTGCGAGATTGGAGTGCGAGACCGAGATCATGGTCCTAGATCCCTGGAAATTCTGATGCAGGACCTAATAAAATAGGAAGATGGTACTTCTTCGGTCGCAGCACTAGAAACCCCTGGCTGATTTCACCCCGTTAGGACTTGTTGCTCCCCATCTGAGGCTCCAAAAAAGTAGAAGCTCCTTGAAACTGTTTATAAGACTGATTTAGGAGGTGCGTGGTTTTCGGGATTTCCCCCAAATTTGTGTTTCCTTTTTGGGACGCCCCTTCACAAGGACTATTCGGAGTGCACGGAGGAGACCCCATATTTTGGAAAGTGCCACATAAGCCCTGCATTGTAAGGTGGAAGAGCTGTGATGATGTTGGAGCGGTGGGAAGGAACCATCACATGACCATACCCCCAAACTCGCGATCCTAAAGTGTCAATCCCTTAACCTCCCGCGAACTTTGCTGAAACGTAATCCTTAACGCTAAACCTCACCCTGAACCCTAGCCCTGGACGTCCTGGCCGTAGGAGTAGTTGAAGGTCAGGGTGAACCTAGCACATGGTTTTACAGCTTAGAATTCAAGGTTCAGGCCTCCCTCACAGCTAGCATGGAACCGAGTACGGTCCCTGTTCAAAGGACGATGCGCGGTTTAGGGCTTAGGGTTAGGGTTTAGCATTTAGGGGGGCTCAATAATCTATATAAGCCCACGTTAGTCTAGTTGAAGCCCTGGCTTGCTTCCCCGTGTGGGCGCCCAGGGCTAAGGGCTTAGGACTTGGCGTGCTTTGAGAATGGGATTCTGGTCCTGACGGGTACATGGGGTTTCTGTACGTAGGGGTATTGGGGCTAGGGCTTATCCAAAGACATATGGGAATTAGAAAAGGATCACAGGGGTCCTTCCCCCAAACCCGAAACCCTATTCAGGATATTTAGGGCATGTTTCGAGGAAGTCCTTCTCCAACGATAAGGCCATGGGAGACGGGGTGGTCTGGGGAAATGATGCCGGACGTATCTTCATGGGTCTCACTGCTACCCGCCCCCTATACTACCCCCTAGTTTCCCGCTTGGTAGTACAGGGCCCCATGATACCTAAGAACCTTTTCCTTAAACACTAAGGCCTAAATCCAAACAACGGAAGATTATCCAAACATCTAGGCAGCCCCATGCCTGACCCTGCATCGTACATTGCACTGAATCCTAACTCTCAAGCCTTTATCCTCAGACTCCCTCTTCAAGATCTCAAGCCAGACTCCACCCCCCTAAAACCTCCAGTTTGCTTCATGATACCCGAAACCATAAGAGCCATAGGCTAAACTCCTAGTATCCCCCTTAATATCCCCTATAATAGTCCTCCATATAATCCCCTATATAACCCCCTTTAAGGAGTTTAGACTATA
>CAJNIZ010042714.1:47202-61561 GCA_905231905.1 Symbiodinium pilosum
CCTAAACCCTAAACCCTACTGCGCATTATGGCCCCCACTTCGGCATCCAAAAGGGCTTAGGCTTGAGCCCCAGAGTTAGAGTCAACAAAATGACTGGGCTTTGGGAACTCTAAGGCTTGAGAAAGTTCAGGGATTGGGGTTTAGGNNTTAGGGTTTGGGAGTTTAGGAGTTTAGGGTTTAGGAGTTTAGGAGTTGAGAGTTTAGGAGTTTAGGGTTTAGGGTGACAGGGAAGAAGGAATGGATTGCTATAGTAGCTGGTGCATAACCCCAATAATACAGTAGCTTACATTTCCTTGTCCGTTCCCTCTTTACCTATGAGCCAGCACGTAAAGCCTTGAGATTTCTTCCTATACACCCGCGTATAACCCAAATAGCTCCTACATTGAAACCTAGACAGCACAGGACTCTTCTGATCCTTTCCTTGCCGAGCAGCCCATAGCGATGCGCTTGGCCTTCACGACGAGATCCGTGTTGGCGCAATTCCTTTTTAATTGGTGTTTGAAGTTTAGGCCTAGACCCTAAGTCCTAAATGAGCCATAGTCCAAACTCCTAGTATCCCCCTTAGTAACCCCTATAGTACTCCTCTAAATCATCCCCTATATAACCCCCTTTAAGGAGTTTAGACTTTAGGGCTCAAGGTTCGGGAGTTAACCTTCATTTTGTAGTGGTCTGCTAGACCTTTCTTGCCACACGCGGCCTACTGATGAGAGACAAATGAAGCTCAATTAAGTCTAAGGCTGGAATTATGGGCCCCTAGTATGTAGGGTTTAGGGTTTAGGGTGTATGGACCCTCAATCCTAGGGTCCTTATGTACAGGTTTTTCTCTGGAAAGCCTTACAAGCTAACATGCTACAATAAATCCTGGATACCGGGACCCCAAACAACCCCAGGCATTTTTGAAACACCCATATATCTACGTCTAGTATATCTACCAAATTTTCGTATACTCTAGACCTTACTTAACCCCTAAGCCCCCCATGTCCCTAATAGAGCTCTTGTATGACTCCCAAAGCCCGTCTGAAGGGACTCTTATACCCTAAATCCTAAACCCGAAGCCTTAAATCCTAAACCAGAAACCCTAAATCCTAAAGCCCTAAAACCCTAAACCCCAATCCTAAACCCTAAACCCTAAACCTTAAAACCCTGAAACCTTAAATCCTAAATCCTTAAATCCTAAAACCCTAAGTCCTAAATCCTTAGAATCCTAAAGCCCTGAATCCTACACCCTAAACCTTAAAATTCTAAAACCCTAAACCCTAAAACCCTAAACCCTAAACCTTAAAACCCTAAAACCCTATTAATCCTAAAACCCTACACCTCAAAACCTAAAACCCTAAAACCCTGAATCCTACACCCTAATCCTAAACCCTAACACCCTGAATCCTACACCAGGCAGGAATCTTCCACTGAACCGTCTGCGGCTCGACGCGAGAAGCGTTGAGGCGGAGCCTCGAAGATGTGGGGTTTCAAGGATTTGGTTTAGGGTTTAGGGTTTAGGGCTTCAAGGATCTTAAGGGTTAAGGGCTTTAAGGGCTTGGGTTTTAGGGTCTTTCAGGGTTTAGGGTTTAGGGTTTTAAGGGTTGAAGGTTTTCAGGGTTCCTCTTTGGGGCTCTGTTTTGGGTTTTAAGGGTTCCTGGTTCAAAGGTTTCGGGCTCCTCTTCGGGGATGTGTCAGGATGTTGACAAGGATATATGGGTGGTTAGCCGCGGGCTTTAGGATTCAGAAGTTTTGTGTTTAGGGCTTGGGGCTATGGGTCTGGAATTGGCCAAACAAACTCTAAACCCTTAGGGCTTAAGGGTCAGGGCTTAGGGCGTTGGGCTTATGGTTTAGGCCCCCCAAGCTACGTGGAACCCCTTTTACCGCCCTTTCTACAAGGCAGTAGTCTACAAAGGTCACTTTTTCATGTTTTATCTTTGTTTGTCGAGAGCGTAAGTAAGGTTTGGATGGCGTTGTTGGAAGAAGAGCTACGAGTACACTACCTTCGGCAGCAAGTACGGTTCTTCTTTTGAATATACGAACCACTTAGATTGATTTTGGCTTTGGTGAATGATAAGGTTAAGTTCAAGGCGTAGGGTTACGATTTCAAGGTTTAGAGCTTCAGGGTTTAGGGCTTAGGGGATGTGGTGCTTGGGCATCTAGGGCTTCGGAATTGGCATCTGTAAGGATCCGAAATGGAGGCCCATGGAAAAACGATAGCTTGCTGTGGTGGTAAGGGGGTTAGGGTCTGAGATCCACCCTAAGCATTAAAAATCTTGAAGTGTGATCAGGCTCTCTTGTGGTTGGCCTTCAAGGGATGGCAGTGCTCTGGCGATCACTAAACCTCCAGCTGAGAAGCCCCTAAACCCAAAACCCTAAACCCCTAAACGGTTCTTCAAACCTCTAAAATTTGAAGCCATGGCTCCCAAAGCCCCAATCCCAAAACCCTAAGCCTTAAAGGTTCAGGGTTTGGGGTTTAGGGTCTAAACGATGCGGGCCCTTCATCCGGTGGTTCCTAAAATGCCCGCGGGCCCATTAAACCTAGAAACCATGAGGCCCCTACACTCGCTGCTGTTAAGGAACTCACTTAAGCTACCGCAGTTAGGAATTAGCTACCATTGTATAGCTGCATATCCACATAGTGGCGATCTCAATTAGAATTGTGAGCCGCAACCCATTTGAGTCTTTAGGGTTGGATCGCAGGTCATATGAGCTATAAGTCTAAACTCCTAGTATCCCCCTTAATAACCCCTACAGTAATCCCCTATATAATCCCCTATATAACCACCCTTTAAGGAATTTAGATTATGGCTCATATGTAGACTCACCGTTCAGAATTTAAAGTATAATGCGGATTTGGCCTTGAGACCCTAAACCCTACTTGAAGGGTCAGGTGGGCTTACTAAGTAGGTTCGCCTTGGGGATATAGTCCCCCTTAAGTAGATAGAATATGGGGTATATGGGGATCCTATTATGACCTACCCAACGCCACAATCTATCTACTTAAGGGGGACTATAACCTATATCGGTTGTAGGGGTTGTTAAGCTACCTACATTGGGAGGTCGAGTGTTCCAAATTGGATGCGCCAAGGGGGACAAGAAGCGCAGGCAATTATCCTTGGTGCAACGCACACTGCCAGGTGTCTCCAAAAATGGCTGAGGAGAGACGCATACGGTGTGACTTTTGGAAACTACTTCACATGCATCTTGCGCATCGGCAACTTGCACCGTCCGCCGCAAACCGTGTGAAAACACAGGCCCTTGCGAAGGAGGTGTGGACAACGCCCCAGCTGCGCTGTTCCTGGGCGTGGTACCTTCGTCATCTCGCTGTTCATGTTGTTGTGATTCGCCAGTGCTACATAGAGGATCCCCCAAAATGGAACCCCTCAATATGAACCCATTACTACATTGGCGAAACTAGTGGATTATTAGGGGGTTCCATTTTTTGGATACTTCAGGGGGCCTGGTAGAGCAAGCGTCTCAATTGACCTCCAGCCAAAACTCTGAGTCCTGGGCGCTACGCCCTCAACCCTAGCAGTGAAACTCTGAACCCTAAATGAGCTATAGTCTAAACTCCTTAAAGGGGGCTATATAGGAGATTATATATGGGACTACTATAGGGGTTATTAAGGGGGATACTAGGAGTTTAGATTGTAGCTCAGATGCCAAACAGTAAACCTAGGCCCAGAAACTAAAGCCTGCAGCCTTCTCCAAACACGCATAGAATCTCGGCGCATGTGGGTTTCCATGTTAGTTTGGCGGGCGGAAATCCCAAACCCTACACGCTAAGCCCTATAGACCTCTATCTCTATATACCCCCCTACCCTTACAGAATCCTATGACCCTTTTTTAACGGCTACTGAAAACAACCCTAAAGCCTAAACCTTCATCCTAAACATGTAGCAGCCGCGGCACGTGTTTCCGTGGAACTCGACGCCGCCGGATGCCTCAGCAGCCTCCACAGCCGCGTCCCGGCTGGCCTCCACTTGCATTGTCGTGTGCTGTAGATGGGTGGGTGGGTGGCTGGCTGGCTAGCTGGCTGGCTGGCTGGCTGGCTGGGTGGTCTAGGGTTGAGGGTTTAGGGTTTTGGGTTAAGGGTGTGGCTTTTAGGGTCAAGGATTTAGGAGTAAGGGTTTTAGGGCAAGGGTTGTCAAAGGGCATTCCGTCAAAGGCGCTACAGGATCACAGGTGTACTGTATATTGCGAGGTTTAGAGTCCTAGCGTGTTTTTGGTGGCTGTAGCAGATAAGAGGATCTTTTTCTTACAAATCAGTACTGTACTCCCCGTCCCCGTAGTCATAACCCACCCCCACCCCGTACTACAGTAATGTTTTCTCCACAGTATATAACGATACCATACTATGGGAGGGGGTTAACAATTAGGGGGTGGGGCTTTCATTATTAGGGGGAGGGGATTACAACCAAACGGAGCATCTGGTCTTTCTCTTTACAGGAGGCTGCTGTATGTCTTCAAGATGTTACATGGGTCTGCAGTTCAGGGCTTCGGGTCTTTAAGGACAAGGGCCTACGGGTTTAGAGATGTACGCTGTAGGTCTAGGGTTGAGGTTCATGGGGAGGGGCTCCAATCAGAGAAAGGGTCAAGGGGCTGGGGCTTTCAAACTAGGGTATGGGGCTTTCGATGCGGGACTAGGGCTCACGGTTCAGGGTTTAGGGACGTGGTTCTATGGCTTAAGTTTGAGACAGTGGACTTTCGAAGGCAAAGTGGGAGTTTCCCCAGATTGTGGTTCCCCAAACTGAGATGCTCCTTTGGGGCAGAGTTGGGATCCCCGTACTTTGAAGACGCGAAGACGGGGACCTTAACTGCGAGAAGTTTCTGATGGGGACCCAGTGAAGGTCTGGGATTTGAGGTTTACTGTGGCAGTTTAGGATTTTGGGTTCAGGGTTTGAGGGCACCGGTGACGAGACAAATTTGGGCAGGGAGTGAGCCAGGCTGTGTATGGACATCACCGAAAACAGACAATGCATGTATGGAACACCCACCACTATTCCTTGGGAACATCCAACCTGCACTGAACCAAAACTATTGAAGCAAAAGAAGCCCTACCCCATACCTGGCAGACCCTGGACTAGAGCCAAGCAATTACCAGTTCCTTCACTACCCCCTCCTCCACTACCCCCCTGCATGTTCCCCCTGAACTCAGATTATTTGAGGGTCCTGAAGGCTAATTGAAGTTGACTAAGGATGACCGGGGGGGAAGTATAGGGCGGTGGGGGGGGGTAATAGGGGGAACCCATGTGAGCTATAGTCAAAACTCCTAGTATCCCCCTTAATAACCCCTATAGTAGCCCCATATATAATCCCCTATATAACCCCCTTTAAGGAGTTTAGACTACAGTACACATGGAACCCACATAACCTCTGGAGGGACTGAATAATTCAGGGTTTAAGGGGTTTAACCCCCTTTAAGGTTTAGACAATAGCTCATGTAGTGACGCCGCCTCCGTCTCGAAAATAGCATAGGCGTCAGGGCAGGTCTTGATCTTCTTCCTTGGTTGAGGGCTTGGGGTTTGGGTTTAAGGGTTTCAGACTTTAGGGTTTAGGATTTAGGGTTTGAGGTTTAGGGATTGACCCTTCACCCAACTAACATGGAGGCCCTTACCGTTCAACGAGGACAATGATACTTGTAGTGATACTTGTAGGGCCCATGCGGGGCTTCCATCTAGTTTTGGGGGAGTCAGTGTGAGGCTTCGAGGTTTAGAGTGACAAGCCGCAGAATCTCGACAACATCCACCTCCTTGCACTCCTGAAGGCGCGAGCTAAGGCTTAGGGTTAAGGTTTGAGGCTTAAGGTTTGGGAGTTCGTACCAACGAATGTAGGGACCCATTTCATTAGAATGAGAACCAAATGGAAAAGAACATGCAGCATGAAATGGGCATTGGGTTGGTATTGGATTTTGCGGATTGTAATGTCCTTTGCCATTGGATGAGGGGTCAAAGGGCTAGCTCAGTAATGTAGTGGTCTCCCTAAACCGTAAACATTAGCAATGATGAGATCAAGGCTATGGCTATGGGGTACATTATGCGAGAATTCTGTGAAGATTACAAGAATAGTATTTTGGTGGTTAAACCAAGCGAAATCATATCCCTTGTGTAAGGCATTACACCCAAAATAAGGATACAACCTTACTCTATGTTGGGTATGCTTGGACATCACTTCATCCGCGAACCGAACAATGGGCAGCTTTGGCCCCTCCGAGGTAAGTACCATAGCACCCCCAAATCAAATACTACTCATAAGGGCATAGCAGTGATTACTACTCAGGCTTCTAGAGTAGTGAGCTTAGGGTTTGAAACTGGGATCAGCAATTGCTACAGGCGGAAAGTTGCAGGCACCGTGAGTTTGCATCATAGATATCCTCATCATCGGTATGCTCATCATCGGTATCCGAGGGGCTATATAGGGACTATGGGAGTCGATTTCGGAGTATTCTGGGCCCATAAACAACTCCTTATTTGGCAATTTCCCTTCTATCTTCCCTTAGATTGGAGCCCCTAAGCCCTAAACCCTAAATCTTGAACCCTAAAGCCCAAGCCCTCAAGGACTGTAACTGTGAGTGCATAAGCCCCAACCCGTTTAAGATCAGAGCATGGTTCTGAACAAAGGGACTTTCTCGGAGGGGTTGGGAACTAGCTAAATGGTCAGAAAATATGGTTGCAATTAAGGGGTTCTATGCTTTTGTCGGGGCTTATAATCAAAACAACCCGAAACCCTAAACCGACAGAACTATCGCCACTCGACGAGTTCCTAAGCCTTAAGTGGCATCTCCTCAAAAAGGCGAAGGGCCCATGCTACAGGCGCGCACTAAGATATTACCAAGAAACGAGGGTTTATAGGGTTTAGGATTGAGCTTTGAGCTTGCAACCCGCAAATCCAAGTCCAAACCCGCGAGCTCGAGGGCTCTTCGCCTTTGAGCTCCTCAATGACTGCGGCCGCCACCACCGTTGCCGTCGCAGAGGTAATCATAGCGACAGAAAAAAGACCATGGTAACAGAAACCCATACCAAGCTCTATGCCATCAGTACCCAAAGCCCGAAAGCCCTGGACCATCTAGCCAAGACTCCGTGAAGATAGCCCGCCTCCCCGCCCCACACCCTAACCTAAACTCCTCCTAAACCCTAACCCCAAGCCATAAACCTTAAACCCTAAACCCAAACCCTATACCTTAAACCCTAAAACTTGAACCCTAAACCCAAATCCTAAACTCCCATGAGCAGAACTGCCTCAATGATCTCTTCGTCAGGATTAGCTTGGGCCTGCACCGTTGAGGGCTCAAGGTGAGATACAGACCCAGACCCCTGTAGGATGCAAATATGGAGCCTCCAGAACATGACCCCACTACTACATTGGAGAACCCAGGAGAGTAAAGGTTTTTTCCGGATCCTTTGGAGGATTTGGGGAGTAAGGTCTGCGAGAGATCTAGGACACGTGCCGAAGTTTGATAGCTAGGCTAGGTGTAGGATTTGGCTTTGAGGGTTTAGGGTTGAGTTTAGGGTCAGAGTTTAGGTTCAGGGACTTCGTAAGAATACCTATAAACTCTACAACTATAACCCATACAGTAAGCCCAGTTCTGCCCCTGATTAACCCACTTCCTAAGTCCCCTGACCCTCCAAGTAGGGTTTAGGGTTTAGGGATAGCTAGACTGGGTGCAGCACCTGCAATCATGATCACAACACACACTTTGGCAAAATGAACCCCGTATTTGTGTTGGAACCATGATCTACTTTTCAAGGGGCCTTCCAACCCTAAACCCTAAACCCCTAAACCCTAAACGTTTTTTTGCTTCTTGTCTCTTCTTGGTTTAGCGTTGAGGATTAAACTCCAGTGCAGGCCTCCAGAGGCCTTACGCTAGGAGCATGATGAGCGTAATATCCTCATACGAGTAGCTTCTTTTGGTGGTTAAACCCAGTAAGATAATATCCCTTATTTAAAATACTATACCCCAAAAGGAGGATAGAATCTTATTCTATATTGGGTACCATAGTATCCCCAAATTAAAATACTACTCATGTGACAACCTGCGCATACCTCACCGGGTTTAGGGTTTAGGGACATTATATGTTGGGGGACACATTTACTGTAAGGCGTGAAGGGGATGGCTAATATTGGTACGACGCAAACCGAACACCCTAAACTCTAAACCCTGAAGTTCAAGAACCCTGTGCCCTAAACCGAAAACCAGTAGCAAATGATCAAGCCTGGGATGAGCAGAAATTTACAAGGCCAAGAGCGACCAAACGTCAAAAACCAAATGGTCAAAAAGTCGCTCGAAACTCCGGACATGAAAACTATACGATTTGAAAATAACCCTAAGGCCTGCACAGTTTCTAAATAAAAGAGACCTCCTAGACTTTAAACCCCCAGCTCCAACCCAAATCCCCCAAACCCACATCCCCGAAACTAATCCCTGGGCTTAGACCCTAAACCCTTAACCCTAGGGTTTAAAGTCCCTAAACCCTAAACCCTCACACCTGTGAGAAAGTTCTTCCACCCCCTGCCTCGGCAGCTTCCAGGCGAGCACGCTCCTTCCTCGGCGCAAAGAAGCCACTGGGTTCGTTTCGCTAGGTAGGTCTATGGAGGTTTCCCAAAATTACGGTTTAGGCTTTCCCAAAAGTCACTTTAGTAGGGATTATCGTATTTTTGGGGGTCCATATTAGTGTCCCCCCTTATTTAGGGAAACTACCATACTACGAAATACTACTGTTATTCAAAAGCGTGGCTATAGAGGGATATAAGCTTTAACCTGGCTGTAATTTGAATGTTTCGTACATGGTCCTGTTGAAGGTGTGGGGGCTTAGGGTTTAGTCAAGGGTCAGAAGGGAGTAGCCGGGATTACTGTTCAGGACTAAAAGACTTACGGGTTTAGGGTTTCGGAGTTTCAGGTTAGGGTTTAGAGTGCAGGTATTTGACGGTGCTTAAGGCTTAAAGGAAGTAACAGAGGTGCTTTCTATGATGATCACTGCTTAGTTCCATATAAACCTATTAAAAAAAAACCATGCTTTCCTCTAAACGCTCAATCCCTAAACCCTAAGGTCTTTGGGGCGCAGTCAAAGCCAGGAATTTGCATGGGGTGTATCTAAGGGGTATACAGGGATCACGAAGACAGATCCGGAGTTTGGGAATTTAAGGTTTAGGAATTTAGGGTTTAGGGATTTAGGGTGCTGGGTTTATAGCTGCTATTGGCTTAGGGGCGCAAACCTCAAAGTGCTTACCAATTGTTTACCTTTTCTAGGGTTTAGGGCTCAAGATTTGTCGGGTTGAGGGCATTTACTGCTGAGGCCAGGGTAGATAAAAGTGTAATTATGAAGAGTGTATGGGGGGTCAGATTTGGTGTTTAGGGTACAAGTAAAAGCCACGTTGTTATTGTGAATGTGCTTCTGGGTGGATACCTATCCGCAGAACGGGTATGCCAACTGTTCAGTCTAAGTTGTGCCATGTAAGAGTACCAGCAACACAAGACTCCTTGTGTTTGGAACACCCCGCTAAGTGCCATTGCAAAACACTCCTGACACTGCTTGATATTGAGCACGTGTTTTGCATGTTGTTGTCTAACCTATGCAACTGAAATTGCGCCATGCGGTTTTTATGTAGCTCAACGATGACCTCTGCATTATCCGGCCGGTAAGAAGTCGCCAACACGCAATTCGATGCAGCAAAACAAGGATGCATCAGCTAGCTCTGGCCAATCAGTTCCAACCCAAATTGATTGCGTGATTCTTCCTACTTGATTGTCAATCCCAGCAGTGTGGTTGTTTTAGTTGGGCATGTGGAAACTTGGAGATTTCCCCTGAACGTCAACCACATCATCCGCGGAAGAGTTCACATCGAGCATCATGTTGCACTCATCCTCCTCGCTGCTGGTCTTGAGGAACCAAAAGGGACCCTAAGGGTCCAAGTGCCCAACAATTAGGTGCTTTGATTATAGTACCGGCTTTGAGTAAGTATATGATTATTAGGTACTTGGACCCTTAGGGGGAGAGATACAGCCCTTTTGCAAGCCTTCATCCGGGATTGCAGCGAAGCGCTGGATGGTGATGAGGCCTGCAACTTTGCACCGCCTGCTTTGAAGCGGCGGATTGCAGCGAAGCGCTGGATGGTGATGAGGCCTGCAACTTTGCACCGCCTGCTTTGAAGTGGCGGATTGCAACGAAGCGCTGGATGGTGATGAGGCCTGCAACTTTGCACCGCCTGCTTTGAAGTGGCGGATTGCAGCGAAGCGCTGGATGGTGATGAGGCCTGCAACTTTGCGCCGCCTGCTTTGAAGTGGCGGATCAAAGGCCAATCCCGTATGTGAACTTGCCTTGTCCTCCTTCAATTTGACACCTACCTTGCGCGTACTGGGTGGAACTCCTGCCTGAAGCTGCTTCCACTCCATGCGTCTTGCCAACCGCATCCCTGCCACCAGGAGTTCGAGCCCCAGGACTGGTCGGCACTGCTGGTGTCACTGGGCCATCGGTCTTCTCCGCAGTCGTCTTTGTTGTCTTTGGCGCCCTTGGTGGCGCAAGCCGCGCTCCACCACACAACGGCGAGAACCCAGAGCAACGTTGCCATTGGGTTTTGCCCAGGTGCTTGGGAAGGCTACAGGGGTAGCTACATTGGTGGCTACAAGGTTGCCTAGGTACCTCAAAGGCTTGACAAAGACGCTCAAGCGCTTCATGCCTTTGCTGCTCTTACCAAAGGCTTCCTGGATCAGCAACGCGGCACGCGCCTTGATCCCGATATGAAGCTATGTACCCTGAAACATAAAGCTCAAAACCGCACGAAGGGGGTGAAGTTTGGGAGTGTACAAACTTCGGTCCAAGTTAGCCCTTATAATTACCAATTGAGTGTTCTAGGGTTCCTGTACAAGGACCCCCGCAACTGCAGGGGTACAAACCTAGGGGTGCTATTTCAATTTGTTGATACATCTCCGACGTCCAACCCCAGAGGATAAAATAGGGTTTAGGGTTTAGGGTAAAAGAACACTTCCCGCACACCAAGGACAACTGGGTAACAAGAGCTACTCAGGCAGAGGCCAGATGCCTAAAGTCCCACATTGGTTGCCCTAAACACTAAACCCCAGACCTTAAACCCTAGGCCCTAAGCCCTAAACATTAAGCCCGAAACCTAACAAGGCTCTGAGCCTTGAAGCCTACTTGGAGGCTCAGGGGGACTTAGTAAGTAGGTTAGTAACCTGTATAACATACATAGTTTAGGATTCAGGGTTACCCCCATTATTAGCCTACTTACCAAGTCCCCCTGACCCTCCAAGTAGCCCCTTACCCCCTCTTTGAGCCGCAGAAGCCCTCAAGCACGCATCCTCAGTAGTGGGCTCAGGGTTTAGGGCGTAGGGCTTACGGTTTAAGGCTTAGGGTCTAGGTTTTAGCGCTTAGAGTCTAGGGTTTAGGGCTTATAGGGTCTAGGGTTTAGGGCTCAGTCTAGGTTTGAGAGTTTAGGGTGCTGGGTTAGGGTTCAGCGGATCTTGAGATCAAAGCCCCCATTCAAATGAGCCATAGACTAAACTCCTAACACCCTTTTTATTAAGCCCTATCATACCCCCCTATTTAATCTCCTATATCGCCCCTTTAGGGAATGTAAATTGTGGTTTAAATGGGTTTGTGCTAGGGAGCTCCAACTAAGCTACTGCAACTTGAGTTGTCTCGTTCCTAAACAGAAACCCTGAACCCGAACAACGCCCAAGAAATCATACATCCTAACCGACCCAAGGCGCGATTAGCCCTAAGACCTGCTTCACGGGCATATAAACAGGATAGGGTTAATAGCAAATTAGAATGAACATGGTCAAGGTCTATTTGCTGGTTCTTGGTAGAGGATAAGGGAATATGTCTCCCTTATTCCCTACTAACCTTAAACCTTAAACCCTATGTCATAGTCCCTTATCCCCTACTACGACCCACTAAGTCTACTGTGAACTCAAGGCACTCTTCTTCGGTCATCTCGCCCTTTGCGACAACCTTCGAGGGTTTGGGGATTAAGGTTTACTTACTGAGAGTCATTAGGGAATACATAAAATGTGTGTGTCTCTAAATATATTTTATATATATAGAGATAAGCAGATAGATAGGATTTAGGGTTCAGGGCTAGATTTTAGGGTTCAGTAGAGAATGTAGGAATATATCACATAGGCATTACATAGGGATAAAAGTCCCTTATTCTCTGCTAAGAACCGGTAAGCTGAAGGCCTGGAATGTAAGGTTTCGGGTCAATTCGAGAACTTCTCACATCGGCGGCCTTTAGGGGTTCTGAGGAGCACCAGTGGATAGTGGAGGCACCTAGTAGGGAGTACTTACCTTACTTTACTTTAGTTTACTTTATCTCACTTAACCTTAAACTTCACTTGACTTTACTTCTCTTCACTTACGTTAACCTTACCGTAATATAGCCGGTTTCTTGGACCACTTGTCCGAGCATCGCCAAGTCTTCACCAAAGGGCTTTCCAAGCAGGATAATAAAGTGCGAAGTTGGAATTTGTAAGCAGCGAAGCTCATGGCTGAAATGACGCTCAAAGCAGAACGCACACGATGTTTGCCTCGGTCTTGTAACGCTCCAGTTGACACAGCTTCCAGGAAATCCAGGATTTGACCCAACTTGGGTTTGCCCGCAAGCCAACCCAGCGAAGTACAAAATGACTTGTCCAAGAACAAGCGCTTCACGTGGTCAGTTGTGACCCCATTACTGTCCGAAAACAGGTCGCTGGCAGCTTGCAGAGACTCACTAAAGCCTGCCCAAATAGCCGCCAAGTAGGTTCGATCTGCATCTTCTTTTTCGCGAAGGGAACCGGAGCCCCCAATGAAACCCCAATAAAACCCTAGTATAACCCCAAGATAGCCCACTTTACTTCTACGCAAACATCGTGTCTTCGACACTTTGGGAGACCATGGGGGTGACCTCCAACGACACTCTGCACCTTGGCCCTGAGCCCTAAACCCGAAGCCCTAGACCCAAACTCTGAAATCCTTATAAGCCCCCTTAAGTAGATAGAATGTAGCTTTGGGTCTATTATAATAAAAGATCCCCATGTGCCCCATATTCTATGTATTTAAGGGGGACTATAAGCCTTAACCCGGAGCCGCGCGGTTTAGGGGTTTAGGGTTTAGGGCTTAGAGAAAAAAAACCTAAGTCCTCTGAACCTTGGGCGCTGGGGCAATCTGGGGCCAAGGGTTAGGGTTTAGGATGGGGGGTTTAGTTCAGGGCAATTTAAGCAGGGGGGTTACCAATAATGGGGGCCAGTTAAAGCAAAAGATATGTGAGGGGCAAATAAGGATCACAGGGGCTTTGTAATGGGTACGTTTGGCTTGTGTATGGTCTCCACTTTCTTGATTGTATTCTTATAGCTGCCCGCAATTGAATATTTTCTCGGGAGAGGAAAGTAAGGCGGGCTACCGTATTGGATCAATCCTCTACGGACCCAGATCTACTGCCTCTCGTTTACCCCAAGCCCTGGAACACACACTCCATTCCCGGGCCTGACATTCCAAACCATCAGCTGTCAAACACTTAGCTCCAAACTCCACCAAAGTCAAAACGCAGATCCAAACAACCTGATCCAAAATTCAAAGCCCTGACCCTGCACCTACACTATGCTACATGGCGTGTTGAAAAAATCCTGGTCTCGTTTGCGGTGCCCTCAAATAATGAACCGTATTTTTGCGGAGACACAAGAAGGGATCCCAATTTTGACAACCTCTCCGTATGAGAGTTTCTCTTAACTAGAAACCCTAACAAGGACCCCCCTAAGCCCTTTCAGATACCTATACATTCCGCAGGGCCCTAGGGAGCCCCAAGTTTTTGAGAAACTCACAACCCTAAAGATTAAAACCCTAAATGCCCGCAAATCAACCCTTAAAAACCTACATCCTACACCCTGAAATCGTAAACCCCAAGCCCTGCATCATAAACCTTGAGTTCTAAGCCCTGATACCTAAAGCTGAACCCTAAACCTTGAAACCCAATCCCTAAACTCCAAACCCTCAGGTACTTAGAGCCCCTAACCCTAAACCCTAAACCCTAAACCGTGTGAGGTTCTAGGGTTTGGGCCAAAGGGTTTGGGCCTTCTCCGCATCCGCAGCAAGAGCCGATCGCTCCATGCGGGCGAAGAAGCCGGTGGGCTCCTCGTAGGAATATACGGGGTGTAGGGCAAGACGTAGGGTTTAGGATATAGGGTGTAGGGAAGGGTTTAGGGCATAGGATGTAGGGAAGGATTTAGGGTATAGGGTTTAGAGATTCGGGTTATGGTTTATAGGGTTAAGAGGTATCCGCCGACCTTGGGGGGCGTGTTGGATGGTTGCCGAAGGCGGAGAGGGTGAAAACCCTCTTCCTTTCTCCCTTAAACGCGGGGGGGGTTGGGGGGGGGGGGGTAGGGGGG
>CAJNIZ010042715.1:22917-33206 GCA_905231905.1 Symbiodinium pilosum
GAGTATTGACCATTGCTCATATGGTTTTGCCATCATCTGTATTCATCTGTTTGCCAGAGCAGTTCAGCCGTCTGATGCACCGACCAGCCTTTCTGTTATCAGTTAGCGTGTGGCGATGCAGATGACCCCCCTGGCAAGATGTCCAAGCGTCAAGGGACGTCATCAGCACAGAGCGGGGGAGCTCCCAAACTTCGCTTGCCCGGACACACCTAGCACACAAGCAGCAGAAGACTTAGGCTGTAAGGTCTCGCTGCAAAGTATGTGGCATTTGTGCTTAGATAGCTTGCCAGGCCACAGCGTCTCGTAGGGCGGGACGAAAGGCCCCGTTGCCAGCCCCAGAATGTGAAGGGCCTGCAGGGACGCAGATTAGCTTCTGTTGGCCGTCTACGAGTAGTCTTTTGCAACTGCGAGTTCGAGGAAAGAGGACTCCCTCAGCAGGTCATGCTAGCTGCAACGGTCGCTCAGCAATGCACAGCGTTCTTGGAAAGTGGTTGTGGCAAATCTTACGTCCCGCTGCTTTGCTGGAGGCGGTGGTGACGAGCGCCGCATGACAGGGATCTGAACTGTCTGTGCACCCCGCCTGACCCTGCTTGTAGGTGCCCTGGCGACAGGGTTTGATCAAACAACGCTGCATGCGGCATGCTGCTTTGGCAGCCAAGGCGGCCAAGGTGCCAACGTGATTCCTGCCATGCGAAGGGCAACTTCTCCTCGAAGAACAACCTCGGAGACGCGCTGCCACGAGTAGGTATGCCACACCCTTGCACTCACCCTCTGCATCTCTGCATCTCTGCTTCCTGCTTGTTGCCGGGAAGCAAAGCATGCCTCCGAGCGTTGCTTCGGAGCAGAAATCTGCTGGCCTTCCATGTAGAAGCCTCATGTTGCTTGCAGAGCTTCGAGCTGAGGAGGCGCCATTTGAAGAAGATTGGCTGGTTCGAAGCAAAGGAGCGTTTGATGCCACCGCGTAAGATTGAGCTCATGAATGCCTGCCAGATGAGGCACGCAAATGAATGCTAACTTGGGTGGCAGCGTTTGACAGAGGCAACAGCAGGTCTTAGTGAAGAAACATTGATCGAAGAATATCGGAACAGCCGTAGATTACTTTGGCAGGCTTTTCAACGTGCACCGTGCCTCATCAAGACCTCTAAGGATTGGAAGGCACGTTTCCAGCATCTCGAACTTAGCTTTGGCACTGGTCTGAGTCCAGTCTTGCGAGACTTCTGAGACTCGATTGGCATTCACATCTAGCGGAACCACTTGACTATTGCAAACTGCGTTGCAGTGGGAATTTGCTCGTCCGGGAGAGGCTCTCTCTTGTCCAATTCCTGCTTTGCTTCTGCGCCGCCGATTCAACAACATCTCTGCTTGTATGACTTGCCTCAATAGTAGTTACTGCCGAGGTTTGACTGTGAAGCTCGTTTAGCGACCATGTACCTTTTCCACTCCATATATCAGCGGCAAACTATCCAGGACGCCTCCTCGAGCAGTCGAAGCACCTCGATTGCCTCGCATTTCATCATGCTAGCAGCGCCGATGCTCAGTGTACTGAATCCCTGCCTGGATGGGTAGCTTTTGACTGTGTAACATGTGCAGGAAAACCTGATCCCGACGAAACTGCGTCTTGCCATGGGATGTCCGAAGCAGAGTTGAGAATATTCGCCGAGGCTATCCAGCCTCAGGGCGTTTGGAAAACCCCCGCAACCCCCTTTGCAGACCACCTTTCTCCCTGCCAACCCCTTTAATGGTCGCCTAGTCCAGCCCGACCATCCCACGTGAAATTCCAGCCTCGCTGTGCAATACGTGGCAGCGAGAACTTTTCGTCCAACACCTCCCTCCCCCTCCCCCTCCCCCCGCTGCCCCGCCTATGGTGAGGAGGGTTCAAGATCGGGGAGTAACGGCAAAGTGCACTTGGAGACATACAGTTTCCGACCCTAAAACGCAGCCCTGCTCCTTGAGGCCGCTTCTACGGTTGCAGCTCTGGAAGCTTGCGAACTCCCTCACTAGAGGCTGATGGACTTAGCACAGCCAACCCCCTGCATGAATGCTGGAACAGGCATGCAACAAACACGTCTGAAGTGAGGCTTGCCTCCGTTACTCCCTCGACCCTAAACCCCACGTGTGAACTACCTACCATGACCTATTCGTGTGCTCCGCGCCCCGCCAGCCGAGGGGGGCGCGCGATAGCGTTCATAAGTAGCCGTTCCATCAACGCTCCTCTCCCACAATGGAAGCACCTTCCTGTGTAGGACGGCAGCGACACAGACCGTTGACGCGATGAACTTGCGCTCACCTTCCTGACAAAACAAAAATTGTCTGAATCCTCACTGGTGACCTTTGCATTGCAAACTGTCACAAGTTGCGTTCCTGAGGCAATGCCAGCATGTGCGATGCGCCCTCGCAAGCACCCTGGATGATGGTGCGACGGACTGTCTTCACCTCAAGAATGTTGTGAGATATTGCAAACTGCAAGGTGCCGCAGTAAAGTCCGGGATGCTCAGGACATCTTAGGACTGAGGGGCGCAGAAGCTGGAATGGGCTGAAGCCGACGCAGACTTCGATAAAAGAACTTGACCATTCTCCCCTCCCCAGTTATCCCTGAAAACATTCATCAAAGGTTTTTCATGGAATCTGGTCTGGGAACCAGTAAACCGCTGAGCAGAAACTGCAAAGGAGACAGCTGGCTGCCCAAAGCACACGACCATTCCCTAGCAGGCCCGGAGACACAAACAGGAAAAAGGGAAATCCTGCCACGGTGTCCAATTTACAAGTTTGCTAGATGCTGCTACGACTTTATCCCCAACGAAGTCCCCCTGATGAAAGCTGCAGGAGCCGCCTGGAATTCGCCGTTGACCTCAGCAAATTCTCATCCTCAAAATCACAGAGCTCCACACCTGCCTGGTCGGAAACGGCCTGATAGGCCCTCTGGTTGAGAGCTACGTCTGTTCATGTCTGTTGCGCTGCAGGCGAGGAGCGCTTCCTCTACGTTGCAGGAGCCTCGACTGCTCATTAGATTCCCAACTTAAAGCTTGAAAGTCCCATTCTGCTCAGCTTCCTTGTAATCCATGCATGTTGATATTCCAGCCCTTCTTTGCATCTGCTCTCGCGATGGATTTGCCTCCGAGCTGCTCAGCAGATGCACGCCGCTTGCGCTGAATCGTCAAGATCTCCTGCTGTCATGGGGAATAGTGGAGGAGGATCTCAGATGGCGCAATCCTCAGCGTTGCCCCGCAGGAGGAGGAAGAGTGAGGACTCCGGGCACTCATCCTGGAAATTGTTGCGTCTACTTTGTTGCTTAGGTCCTGCCCCTGGTACGCCAGCGTTGCTGCTGGGAGGGATGTGGAGCTGAGAACCATTCAGGCAGCTTTTGGTAATGGCCTGTCATATCTTGTATTCCTTAGCTTCGCAAACCATGAGAAAAGACTTTCAGGATCTTTCCAGATCGGATGGCTCCAGCTTTGGTAACCTTGAAGCTGTCCCTGCACATCAGAACAATCAGAAAAAAGTCAGAACATGCCATAAAACTCAGCAGAGCATAGCAGAGCCTCAGACAGTCCTGCAATTGTGCTACAGGGTTCATTGACGTTGATGGCCCTTTTAGACCCAGAAGCTGCTTAACTTTACTGCCTGGCATGTGGATGACCAGATCTCGTTGTCTGGCAGAATCACGCGCATCCTTGGCTCAGTTTGAGCAGGCTGAAGCCCAAGGAATCTCAACGGAAACAGGCTTGCGCAGCCAACTGCATGCTGGAACTTGCTTTCGTGCGACCAAAAAGCTCCATCAGCTGCGGAAGGAGACCTCACTTCGAAACACTTGGCAAGCCTTTCTGGGTGCTGTTGAACCAAGGACACCCCCACAACAAAGTCAAAGAAGAAGCTTCGGCTTTGTTAGACCCAAGCAGGAAAGTACGCAGAGAAATGTCTATGTCTCCCTTACTTCCGTGCTGTTTGTCCGGGTTTCAGCCTTCTTGCACCGCAGAACTCAACACCAGACGCAGAGCGCAAGATCTAATTTGAGACTTTGTGCAGCTCTTCTCATGACGAAGACGCTAGGCTTTAGGCTTTTGAAACAAGTAGGTATGGGTACAACTGTACATTCTCATCAAACCTAATCAAAAATCTTACAGCTAAGAATGGCTACCCACTGGTGGGCGCGCAGAGGTAGAGCCTGAACCGCAGGCATACCATGCTGCATGAGAACACCAATATTCTGCGTCAGATTGAACATCAAGGTTTCAGCTACATGAAGTACCACGGCAAGCTCCATCCTGTCCGTTTGACCTGCCAAAAGCAAGAAGCTGCTGCTGCAGCAGAACCTTTTAGCGTGTCCGTTCACACAACAGATAAAAAAAAAAAGGTAAATTGCGGATGAAATTGCCAAGCAAGTCTGAGATCTCCTGGACTAAAACGAATGATGCCACTACCTGCAGCTGATGGACTCAAGAACTTGCTGTCAAAGCCGTGGAAGATTGGCAATGAGATGATGATCAGCTCCTGGAGCTCAGGAAGTCAACTCATACCACCAATATTGGGCGCTTGGCACCGTCCTCTTTCCACTGGCCTTCAAGGAGTCCCAGCAGCCGCTGGCACTCCTGACCCTCCTGGCGCAGCATGCTGACATTTTGCATCAGTCGAGCAAGTTTGCGCGCCCTTAACAGTAGGCAGGAGTCGTCATGTAGGATGTCTGTGCAGAAGCACGTTTCTTTTTGTGGTTCTCACGCTGTAGCCTCTCCTGGGCCTTGTGGCTCGGGTTTGACTCAGGCCCGGGACCCCCGTCAAGTCGCCGTCAAGCCGGTGGGCTACACAGCTTACGAGACGTACAGCTCTTGTACGTCTCCCCATAAATATGGCCGCCACGAGCTCCCTCAGAGGCTGGGGGAGCGAGGGCACGATCGGCATGGTGCCCATCTGCTTAATTACACAGACAACAAACCAGGACTCATATATACTCATATCAAAGGTCGCATGTGCAAACAGAAGAGTGGGATACCCGACATCGGTCCAACCACGCAAGCACAAATGGCTCCATTGAAAAACCACACAGAAGCTGGATTACTACAATTGCAATAACAAGGTACGTAGTCTTGCTATTCTTAATGTAGAAGGCATTTTTTCATACAGGGTGATCAGGACTCCCAAAGAAGGCCTGGTGCTCAGACTGTCAGCAGTCCTCGGAACTGCTGGGTACCTTGCTGTCCTTCACCTGCCAGCTACTTGATAGCAGATATAGCAGTTACAGAGTGGAGCTCTTGGGCTGCTGGAAATCAGAATGCTGAGCGTCGAGCTGTAGCCAGGAGAGGCCGGCGATGGAGGATGATAATGTCACACAGCGACAAGCAAACCAAGCTATACCTGCGAAGCCAGATGCTAGGCTGCTGGACAGGACATAGAGCTAGCTGGAATCACGTGCATGTTGTGAATATATGCTTCACTTCAGCCCAACCCAGCTGTAGTGAGACAGAACCTCCATTTTGGCGAGACATTCATCAACATCTCCTCGCCCACAACCTGAGACGCCACAACTAGCCAAAGTGTCACAGGAATTCGTACCAGGCCTGGCCAGATGACAACCGACGAACCTGCAAAGGCAAGATGAAGAAGAACCATCTGTTCATCCTTCAAAAGCTTTGCCTCACTCCGCGAATCCACGCCTCGACACCATTGATCTGTAGCGACACGCTGCCACGCCGCACGAAAACCAAGCCCTCAAACCTCCTGTCAGGGAGGAGACGCTGAAACTCTAAATTCAGACTGCCAAACAGTCCTCTTCCCCTGCGTGACAATGAGCTCCCCCTCGCAGAACAGATGCCTGGAGGCTTGTGGAAGGAGCGTTGCTGAATAAAGGCCAAGCTGCACCTCGTCGATGAATGCAACCTTGCATGCGCGACATGCAGCATTCCACGATGCTAGCTGCGGGATAGAACAGCGCACTATCATCACGTGCACAGTCCGTAAATTCACTTGCTAATGGATCTGATGGGAATGGTGCGCGCCATGCGCGCTCCCAGTGGCTCAATGCGAAAAGTCTCAGGCTGTAACACAAGTGGCTTAGCCGCCTCGCTGCACTGAAGCGCTGTCCTTGGCAGCCAGGTCTGACAGTTGTCAGACCGAGTGTAATTGGCTCCTCTGCTGCAACGCCGTTTGATGGGCCCAAGATGGCTTTGACAAACACCAAAGATGTCTCATACTACCCATCCGCACCCACCCGCTGACAGGCTTCAACAAAGGCTTCAGGAAGTCGTTGCTTTTCCCCTTGTGACCTTGGCAGACAGATCGTGCTGCCACCTAGAATGCTGGCCGGCCATATGAGTCATGCAAATTGCCTTCTGGAGGAAATGAAGGTTGACATTAGGCATGCCCACCACATCGATGTCAGCATGATTGAGCTTGGCTCTGCCCTTTCTAGTAGACCACCTCTTTCACTGGCATGTGCATACTATAGCCTGCCTTCGATCGCTCCCGGTTTGCAGCGGGTAAGGTTCAGACTCAAGACTTCCATCAGAGGCTCCAGAGGGGCCTTCGGAGAAATCAGAGTGGAAATGCTGAAGGAGGTGGAGTAACGGCCTCAAGGTTTCGTGCCTGCTCTGCTGGCAGCTCCTGCACGGCTCGTCGAACAGCACCGGCTCGAAATAGGAAACAGCCTCAGTAACAGGTATGACAGCGAGTACCACGTGGTACCACGCTCTCAAGGTGCAGTCATCACCTACGGCTGTGAAACGAAACACTCCGAAAGGTCAGGACAACATGGCAAGCGCACGGAGTTTGTCGGTCCACGATCCTCACCATGCTCTTTATCAAGGCATCTGTGCTTGCAGCACATGCACAAGCATCTTGCCTGCCTTTTCCTGCATGCATTAGCAAGGTTTCTGCAATCCAATAAGCATGCCATCTGCCCGCCCAGCCAAAGGAACCCCACTCAAAGTAGTGAGGCGCAAACCCCTGCGGCTCCATCTTGCATGTTCTGGGGTCGCCCCAGAAAGTCGGGGTCGGAGGATCAAAAAACACGTTAGGCATCAACAAACAAAACCTGAGGACCACTAACATAAATAGGCATCAAAAAAACAAAAAGTGGTTGGCGGAATAGAACGAAGCCAAATCCGGTGGTAGAAAATTTGCTGAAAATTCATGAAAATGATGAACGATGAACATGACGGAAAATAATGAAAAATCATGAAAATGAAAAATTAGGAAACTTGATGAAAATGATCAAGAATCATGAAGTCATGAAGAACAATGAATAATAGTTAGAACGAAGCCGAACCCGATGATCAATAAAAAGTGGCTGAAGACATATGAAAAAACAATTACAGCTTATGAAAGATGATGCAAGTGATGGACTTTGATGAAAAATCATGACACTTGATGAACAATGGCGAAGAGTCATGAAAAACATGAAGTGATGAACATAATGAAACTAATGAAAACATGAAAGTGATGATACCTCATGAAATATGATGAAAAATCATTAAACATGATGGAGATGATGTATTTCAACGTGTTTGGTGGCAAGAAGACACCAGATCACAGCAGCAAATGCTGGAATGCGATGTAATACTGAAAAATTATGAAGACCGATGAAAAGTGATGAAACACTATGAAACATGATGGACAATCATAAAAAGTAACAGAAAATATGGGAATTAAGGAAACACAATCATAAATAATGGAAAATTGTGAAAAATCCTGAAATGATGAAAATCATGAAAGCTCATGAGAATCAAAAAACAAAGTACTGAAAAATGATGAAACAGTATGGAAACCATGAAAACTCATGAAACATCATAAGAAACAATGAATAATAGTGAAAATGATGAAATTCATGAACTTGCTAAACAATGAAAAGGCATGAACACACTCAACATGATGAAAATTGATGCACAACCATGGAAAATCATGAAAATGATGAGGATGATGGAAATGATGAAAAACATAAAGACATTGAAAATCATAAACATGATGAACCATGATGAAAATCATGAAAACAATGAAAAATTGCTGAGCAGTAGTTTTAAAAAAACGAAAAGTGAACACAAATCATAAATTTACGAAGCATCATGACAATCATGAAAAAACGTTGAAAATTGAGAAAATACTTGAAATAATGGAAATAGTGACAAATGATGCAAAATCCTGAAATGATGAAAAATAAACAAAATCATGAAAGCGGTATAATGAAACATGATGCGAATATGATGAAAAGATTAACAATCATAAAAACCATGAAATATTGTGAAACATCGTGAGAAACAATGAGAACGACTGTGAAAAATATCGAAAACAATGAAGAAAAAGGAAACTGATGAAAAAACATGGTGAGAAAAAGGAACATGATGACAGATGCCTCCCCAATTGCAACACCTGGACAGAGATCACAACATGTGCTTTCTTCCGCCGCTTTTGATCTGGCATTGTGATGTGATTATTGATGAGCAGGGGATGAACATGATCAAAATGATGAATATGATGAAAATTGAGGAAAACCAATGGAAAATGATGAATTAATAACGAGGAGAATGACGAAACATCATTGTGAGATAAAGGAACATTATGACAGATGCTTGCACGAATGTGTTTTGTAAAATGACAGCGGCGGGGTTGGGAGGGGCGCAGCACAACCCCCCCCCCCTCCCCCCACAACTGCAAATACAGGGGAAATTGATGAACAATCATGTGTCTGTCGTTCTTTCTTTCTGTTCTTTGTTCTTTCTTTCCTTCTTTCGTGCGTTCGTTCTTTTGTTATTTCTTTGTTTATTTCTGTATTTCGTTCTTTCTTTCTTTCTTTCCTTCTTCCCCAGCTCGGCGCTCCTCTCATTCGTTCTTTCCCCTGCTCACGAGGCTACAACTATTATTAGTTCTACTACAAAACCATGTGTCTATTTTGAATTTTGTTGATCCATTTTTTGTTGACCCCTATCTCTTTTTTGTTCGTGCCTATTTGTCTTTAACCCCTCTCCCACAAAGTCCGCCTTCGTCGTAGCACGAAGGCAAACCTTAATTCCATGGAACACGAGGACATCCACGGTTGTTCCATAACATGTGCATGCACAACCGTCTCAGAAGCAGATGCATTGCTTGCACAGGCAAAGCCACGAAAAAAAGAAGATTGACCGGGACACAATGCCCGGAGTGGGGACCCGATGGCCGCTGTGGCCATGCATTCCTGGCATTGGAAGGCTGGAAGACTTGCAATTACATCCGGTATCTCGCTCTCCCTCTCGAGATGTGCTGGCATCGGCTGCCCCAAGCCAGTCTAGGGTATGTGCAGCGGACAGATGCGGACCCTGCGCCTAAAGCCACGACGTCTGCAAAACCGAAGGCCTCCACCCAACGAAGCGCTGCATGAGTAGCAACCATGGTTCATGAACAAGCTGCCACGGCTACCCAAGCCAAAGCCAGTACTTCAGAGCCTGCCCAGAGGTCAGCTCATCTGTGACCACACCGTTTACTTCAATGCCTTAGGTTTGAAAACACCGCAGCCACATGCTTCCTAATTCTTTTCAGCATGTCTGCAGGCGCTGCCATCTGTCTTTCTAGAAGCTTGCATTGACAGCATTCCTAGCAGCCGATGCCTTTTCTCATAGCCAGCAACACACATTCTGGAAGATACAGTGCTCCCGCGAGCAGCCAGACCAAGACCGGACCCAACAGAAATCTATACGTCATCGCTAGCTGCCCGAAGCATCCCGTGTTTCAACGACTTAGCTGACCTATGCTGACCTGGCAAATCCTGGGCTCACAAAGCAAAGCACTCACTGCTTCCCAAGCGACGGAAAGTGCCGCTGAGAACCACAGCTGCAGCTGCCAACTTGCCCTGAGCCCCATCGAGAATGGTCAATCATGCTAAGCTCTGAAGCATGCCACATTAGCCCTGCAAGAGCAGGCATCACAAAAGCAAGCTAGGTCAAGAATGCGCCCTGCTTGGAGGCTTGCTGAATCGCTGCTTGTCCTCTGGCCTGGAGTCAGAGCATGAAAGTCGTTGTCTCACATAGCGATCTGCTTGCTGCTTGCATCCGCCTGCTGCCGTGGCTAGTCTAGTGGCAGCTTCCCTGGCCTGATCCTCGCAAGTCACGGAACTCGCCTGAAAGGGGACACACAGAGTGCCGAGTCGGCTTCGAGATGGCTGTGCTCTGACAATCGTGAGCCCCAGCTGCACAGATCAGCCCAAGGAAGCTGTTAAAAGGCTTCGGCATTCGGACTGAGAATCTGGCCACCTCTAAGCAACACTTGCTCACCGAGGGCGGCCAGCTGGTGAAAGAAGGACTGAACGGCCACAGAAAATTGAAAAAAAAAAAAAA
>CAJNIZ010042715.1:56284-83182 GCA_905231905.1 Symbiodinium pilosum
GTTCACTGCACTCTGAGGCCTGTAATGCCTTAGGGGTCTCTGATAGAGTCACCCGTAGCATATTTTCTTGAGAAGCAATTAGCTTCTGAGCTGTTACCAACAAAAAGAAAATGCTAACCCCCACATCTTTGGGCACCCGCTGATTCCCTGCGGCGGTACGGCGCCTAATCGCTCTGCCGCAAGTCTGCCCTAGCGATGATTGTTGGAGTTGGGCAGCAGGGTGGAAAGCCCCGCAAGCATGAAACTGAGTGCGCAACCCGCTGCAGGACTCTTTTAGAATACGCCAGAGTAGCTCAGCAAACACACCGGGCCGGCATCAGCAGCATCAGAAGGTGTCCATTTCTCCCGCCCGAAACAACCCCAGATTCCCAAAACCTCGCTTGGTGGGGCCTGGCCCGCAAACGCAGCCAAATGTGACCAAGCTTCAGAGGAAGCTTTCGTAGTTTATCCAAAGCACGCCTCAGAGGCACCTCAGTGTCCATGGCTAGCGGCAAAAAAACAACGCGTAAGCCGTTCCATGCAAGGGCAACTTGCGGGACCGTCGCTTTTGGAGGGCTTCGGCGCAGGATAATGGAAAGGCATCGCTTCTTGGAGGGATGAGGATATCGCTTCAGCTGTTTTTTCGTGATTCCTACACCTCATGGAATTTCTTCTCTCAATCCCTGACATGCGAGTACTGGGGATTGCTCATACTCTAACCAACGTCAATACATAAGGGCGCAAGCTATGAGCTCACTGTGGTGAAAAAAATTTGCTCTTGGCATCTCTTGGCCTCGTAGGTCTGGATGCGCACCAAGCCGTCAATGTCACCCGGCTGGGTTGGGCCGCACGTAGGGTGCACAAGCCTTGTCTGCTCAGAAGGCTCACATCTTGCAGGATGCATGTCATCTGCAAAGCGGACGCTGACCACAGAGCAAAGTGTTTGGCTTCTCTGGCCAGGGTCTCGGCAGGATGGAGTCCTTCACGTCCTTCTGGGCCTCAAACAGAGTTTTCTTTGCTGTCTTGATGCTTGCTTAAAAGCCAGGGAACCTGCAAGCTGGCAAAGTCCAGCCGCATGCGCAAGTAAAGACAATTTAGGGGCCCAGCGCAAATCAAGAGCTCAAAATGGGCACGATGGATCGGGTTGCGGTTCTGGAATGCAACCTCTGCTTGAGAAAAGAGCTATCTGTCTCGCAGGCTTCACAAGCATTGGTTTTACTGACATGCTTATGATGTGCTTATGCCATGCTTATGAAATGCCATCTTGGCTGGGCACGACCTGCTTGTTCTCCGGCAGCGTGGCTCGCACCTGCATGTCTGGCGGCAGATGGCTGGGTCATGCTGGTATGGAGACTGAGACAAGCTTGTGACCAAGCCAGTGTTTCAGGCCAGAGGGGCAGGGGTTCCTTCACAACCGTCGGTTCACAAGGCCTCAGCAGGAGTTTGCGTCGTGTAGCCAAACTTCGGCAGCTCGAATCCGTGAATCCTTTGAAAGATCAGATAGTTGGAGCTTGATGTGGCCAAGCACATGTCTGTGCTTCTGACACAACAACACGAAGAACAAGTCGAGGCTACATTCCCGGCAAGACACGGGCCCCCCAAAGACTTACTGTGATGAGCATGCTAAAGACTTATGGTGATCGGCTCTTGTCACGTCTGACAGCTGCATGTGCAGAAGCCCTGGTTAGAGACCACGTCCTGCCGCCAACATAGTACTTGCCTCAGGCTGTGGAGTCATCAGCACTGAAGGAAGTCTTGAACATTTTGAGTATGGTGGAATGCCGATGGTTGACCCCCAGGATGCTGAACCATGCAATGCAAGCTGCGTTTTGAGACTGCTCGTATTCACAGTTCTATGCCAGTGGGGTACACGAGTCTTGAAGATTGCTCAGGTCTTCATGCACGGAAGTGTAAGAAATGCGAGGTGAAAAATGCGCAGAGTTGGCTTCGCGATCGCTGGGGGAAACGTTCAATCAGTTTGCAGTCTAGGAGATGGAATCTATGATGCCAGCACGTGGGCAATCCCTCACTGATCTGCTAGCATTGACTGAAAGCTCGGACAGACCGTAGAGGTCTTTCGCTGCATCTCACAACCGATGTGGAATAGGCAAAAAGGTTTGGCCATCTGAAACGGTCGAGGAGTCAAGGCGCACGGATTTTGCTTTTGCTCAGGGTCTGGCCAATCTCCTGCACCAGGGAAGCCACGGTTGGATGCTCCAAGCCTCGATCGCATTCGCACTGCTTCGCATTGCTGTGCTTCGCACTGAAGACTTCTTGAAAACGTTTTCAGCGGGCTGTGGGCCGGAAATATACCTCACGACTGGGCCCCGCCACTGCTCGTGCCGTAGCACTCCTTGGCTTCAACCACCTGTACACAGTGTTTCGACTTGAAAACTGCGGAGCCATGCGGAGCTGCTGAATCTGACCAATTGCTGCAGCATGCAAAGCAGCCTTGTTGGGCTTCCAGATGGAGGATGCCTGCGGATGCACCGGGTACAAGAAGATGGGCCCTTGACAAGACTCGCTGAGCCCGCACCTCCATTACAGCAACGTTCTCTCCCTTCCACTTGAGCAACCTCCCGGAAGGCAGCATTGAGCAAGAAAAGTTGGGCCTCGTGTGTACTGCTTAGAGTCCCGGGCAGCTTGTCACCCTTGTTAATGCCATCAACCTGAGGTTGAACGCGACGGCTATCAGCATGCCTCAGGAGCGACTCACACCGCCACCTCCGGCAAGTCGAAAGTCACGGGCAGACCGAAGAGCTGCTTCTCGGGGAGGCGCATGTCCTCGAAGACTCCCAGCGCAAGAGCCCTCGACTTCGCGAACGCACTTGAGTGCGGGTATTCTTGGCCTTCACCACGGAATTGTAAGCACCCTCCTCCTGAGACCAAGCATCCGCATTGTGAACGTGATAGGCTCTGAAGGCTCCCGGCTCATGCCAAAACCCCATGCAAGCCGCGCACCATGAAGCCCGTGAGGGGACTGAAGGCGCCGCTGAGGAGGCAGAAGACATCGCAGGCCTTGAGGTCAAGGAGATCTCACACGCCCAGGCATTCAGCTGTGAAGCTGGAAGAGCGAAGCTGACCTTGCCTGACGCTCGTTGAGCTCGATCGATTTTACTGCGCTGTCAGTGAGTCGCTTGATGTCGGCGGGGTCCTCCGAACAAGCGCTGAGGCTCTACAAAGCTTCAGACATCAACCAGCTAGCCTTGACCATCAGATCAACCAGGGATCCACCATGTGGCGCGCCAGCGAAGGTTGTGCGTGTGTGAATGCCTAGGCATGTGGGAACGTGCCAAAATGTGCAGAATGACACAAAAGCTCACTTTTCCGCTCACCCGCATCTTCTCACCAGGGCCGGTGCCGCACTCGGTCTTCGCCTGACGCACGAAGCGGCCGGAGCGCTCGGACTCGTGGGGCTCCACCTGGCAAAAACAGCTTGTTAGATGAATGCTGCCATCCGGAAAGTGCAGACGAAGGTGAAGCACTCGGCAAAGCCAAATCATGTTGTCTGCCACGCCTGGCATTACACTGTCTTTGCCCTAGCCTTCAATACTTTCTAGCACTAACAGAGACTGGCCAAGTCATCTACGGTCTACATCTCCTGTTCGTTTATCCTCCCGTGCATGTATTGTTTCCCTGACACCAGTGGGGCTGGCCATGTTTGCCGTGGATTCAACTTGGATAGTGGCGCACCTCCTGAAGAGGCCCCCTGCAAGAGGATCGGGCCCAGTGATGGAAGGCTCCCTATACTCTGTCCTTAATTTTGGGCCCTGGCAAAAAGCAGACATATGCAGACCATCTTCTTCTGGGGGGGCTTTAGCGAGGATCCTTTTTTTTGTTTTCCTTACCCTTTCTTAGGGGATTTGGGGGATTCATGAATGCTCTTCGGTGGAGTCAATCTTATTCAGTCTCTCAAACATCGAAAGTTCTGAGAGGCACCGGGATCTTTCAGAGATCCAAAGATGCTTGCAATGCTGCCATGTAAGAAGCTTGGCGGTGCCCTGGCAGAGAAGTTGAGGAATGCCAAACCCCTGCCATAGATCTGCTGGGGAGTCAGAGAGTTGCTGGGGAGTATCCGGCACCTCGTGACCTTGAGACAACATCACAGCTCAACTCCGCAAACATGCCCCGCATACCGGCACCGTGGTGTGCATGTCGCCTGGTTTGCATCACGTCCATGCATGCTCGAGAGCTTCGTACGAAGGCTTTGATAGCATTGTTTCTCAATGCTTGGGGCTTGGGGCCTGTGCATCGATAGTAAACATTGAGGCAAAGCATCTTTTGTAGTGTCAAGTGAGTGGCAGCTGCAGTCCGCTGCCATGCCTTATGCAGCCAAGGCACCGAAAGACTTGAAGACATAGGTGATGGCCTTAGCGCAGCTCAAACTTAAGCACCTTTGGGCCAAAGAGCTGTTCCAAATGTCATTCCTTCAAAGTTCAAGATTTTGGCTTCGCCACCACGAGCATTCCTGCAATCTTGAGAGTTGCGAATCCTGTCTTGGATCCTGGCCGCTGGCGGGCTTCCCTTGATCTCGGCCTTCAAACGAAGAAAGATCTGTTAGTCAATGCCACTCAAAATCCAGAACCAGCAGCACACAACTCTTTCCATCACCGTGCCACATCAGGAAGTATACTATGCCTAACAAACTCAACCCTCAAGACGCTGACGCTGCAGCTTGCACAGTTAGAGCTATGGATATGGAACAACTCACGACACAAAACAAAAGTTTCCGTATGCATGCGGGAAAAGGCTACCACTGGATCTGGAAAAGTCTTGGACCTCAACAGCCCCTTCTTGCACAAAAAATGTTTCAAATGAGTGAATCGGCAAGACAAGTGCCTGTGGGATGCTCTGCTATTAGGAACAACTCAGGCGCAGACCCCATAATTCTTTACAATAAAAAGTCAGAAGTCGCCTTTCGCAGTAAAAGCATCGTCTCCGAAAATGTGCCTGAAAATGTGGAGCAGCAGAATATTTTCTCCTCAAGGGTGGTGCTGCTAGTAATTTAGCAGCTAATGGCTATTTGAATCAAGAGATTAGATAGCCTTCAACAAAGGATTTTGTTGCGTTTTGAGTTTTGAGCTTGACCAAGCACCTTCCAGTCAAAACGCAAGAGCTGCTCCGCAGATCAATCACGAAGCAGCCGTGAATCAACGGAACAAAATAATAATCTCAGGCTTCAAAGCGAGTGGGAGTCATTCTTTTACATCTTGCTTTTGAGAGAACCCTCGACCTGCATGTTTAAATCGCACCTTGCCTCCGAGCAGCGCCAGAATGGTTTGCCCAAGTCAACCTGCGAAGCACCACTTTGTCGAATCTGAGGGCGGCAGTTCCGAGAGGGTTTAGGAGCTTAGGGGTCTAGGGAGATTAGGAAGGTCAGGGGTTCTTAGCAACGTAGAATTGGAGCCTCTTCTCGAAGACCAACCATTCCAACCCCAGAGGCATTAAGTGAATACTAACTTTTGCTTTTGCATGGGACGTGGGGGGGATTAGCAGCATGTTTGCTCAAATCCGATTCTGCCTTGCCCTCTTTGGCAATGTTTCATGATCGCGCAGTATCTTCTTTTGTTTCTGGGTCAGATGTAGGAATCCCTGACACCGCTAGAGCTCGATATAAGTTTTGCTTCTCCCTTAAAGTTGGCAGATGCTGCCGCCAGCCAGCTGAAGTTGTGTCGAACTCTCACATCTAACACATCCTTGTCAGTTTTGGCAGTTGCTCAACGGTAGGAACTGAGTGGACGCTGCTTGCACAGAAAATGCATGCCCTGAAAATGCAGCCTTGGTCCAAGGAAGGTCCGGCAAATGGCGGCTGGTGGCCTGAAAGTTGGAGATTCCAAATGCCAACCTTCACAGGTTCAAGTTAGCAGACTGTCCCGCCTCGATCGGCGCATCGCAGCGGAAGGCCCAGTTGTGGCCAGCTGGGACAGGGATTAACGAGTCAGTGGCACGTTTAGTCTCCGAGCTTGTCACGCAAGACCGTCTCTACAATTAATGCTGACAAGTCACAATTATGCATTCTATACTTTGTCTTGGTAGCACGCCCCTTACGCGATGTCCGCAAGAAAGCGGAGCTTGGCAAAAGCCGGACTAACAAATACCTGTGTCACAGCACGCTGATCGCAAACCGCTCTGGCACGCGGCTGCTGGCATCTTTTGAACTTACGTACACGTACGACGGGAGTTCGCAGACGAGATGTGTTGAAGCACCCCTACAAGTGCTGGAGCTTGCTGTCTACAGTTACGAAGACAGAAAGTTAGGCAGAGGCAGGGGCCATTCACTGGCACACCTTCCTTGTCTACATAATCGATGATGTCCTGGCAGAGTCAGTCCGAGCTTTTTCTCAGGCAGTTCCGACATGATCCGTACAGTGCACAGACGCGTACAAGTCATGTCATGTCTCCTGCCAGCTGAAGTTTGCCATGGGGTTCAGCGTTCGCTTCTGGTCCTCCCACACCTCTCACAGGACAAGCAGTCTTAGCAGGTGGACATGGCCAACGATCTGGGACCCGCGCATCCAGCTTGATGCGCTGTGCAGCCTGATCCATCCGGCGGCCGGTGATCAGGATGTCCTCAATCAAATGGGAGGAGCCCGTAAATGCCGGCCACACTGTCAAAGCTTCATAGATCTTCAAAGCTTCTCTGAAGCATGTAGGGTTCGCTAGAGACCATAGCAACATCAGACAATGACATGTCGAAGAGCAGTCTCCTTCTCGCATTCCTCCAGAGCGCGCTGGAAGGGCTCCACCTAAGACGTGCACTCGGCGTTGACTAGCCCTGACCCACCACTTGCCTCTGGCCTTGCTGACAAAGTCGAAATCTGCGGAGTCCAGCTCCTCAAAGGTCGTTTCCATGATGTCTGACATTGGCTCCATCAGGTCGCAACAGACACGCGGCGACGCCTCGCAGTCGCCATACTTTGCGATGAACTCATCCTTCCTTGGGGGATGACATGAAACCAGCCGACACAAGGACATCTGCATCAGTAGGCGACACCTCGCAAGCATTAAACAAAGACCTGGAAGCGAAAAGACAACCGGGCAACAAACCCAAGATTTCTGTTATTTCATCCTAAGGGGAGTTCTTGAAGCTCGGCATGCCTTTTGAGGGGCACCCCTGCAACAACTTTCTAATGCTAAGATCTGCTAAGCCTAGGCTAATCTGCGTTAAAACGCAAGAAGGAAGCTCTTCGGCTGTCATGGTCCCAGATGCGTCGTGATCCCTTTGGGCATCTTCCACATAGCCTCTGAAAGCTGCGCGAGGCAAGCTAGTCATGTCACGTGACGAAGTAAGTGACCTCCGGACATGCATGTTTGTGGGCTGTGCTGTAGCAGACTGTAGCAAATGGAAGTTAAAAAAGCAACCATGCGAACGCTGCCGACATCTACCACCAAAGCGCTGGGCAGCAGCCCTCACTCAGCCCCAAGATGCTAGCATGAGCGGCTGAACAAATCATCAAACCAGTCTGAAAATCCGATTCGTACAGCACGCAAGAGCTCCACGGCGCGCCTTCTTTGCATACTTTTCCTGGCATGGAGGATCCAGATAAGCGCAGACAGCTTGCGGTGTCCCACGTTAAGCAGCACGCACAGCGTGTGAAGCAGATGACCCAAGTGTCGCACTCAGTTTGTGTGCATCCTATCTGCATCTTAGCACCGCTGGGCAAATGTCCGGATGTTGCTATCATCAAACCATAGCAAACCCAAGCCGCACAGAACCTCCACGAGCTTTGCACACTCCAATGTGGTCGGGAAGAGATGCAAGGTGTCAATAGCAACGAGGTTCATTCCTGAATTGCATGGTGCCAAGTCTGCCACATTGCGTAAGGACACACTGACTCCCGAAGGGCTCCCTCCAAACAGCCTGCGACAGTCCTCTGAGATACGTTTACCGTCCATAGCTCCTATTGGATCAAGAATCCTGTCCCCAAGTTGTGGGCACCTTCACAAGTCATTGGTGGCACAGCAGTGTAACTGAGAACCCTGCCAGTCAAAATCTCTGGGAAGTGCTTCCGCATGAGGGCCTCAGATGCTGCCTGGCCTGTTGCTGATGATGGTCGGCATCAGGTTGTCACTCCAAACAGCTCATGCGCATGCAAGCCTGGCTTCATGTTTGGCTTCCCTGCGGGCTTCCTGCGGCCTATGCCGAAGACTTCCAAAGACGCTCCAAGGTGCCGACGACGAACACGTTGTCAGTAGCAAGCCAAGCGGTTGCAAAGACCACCTGCGCTTGGCGTGTTGGCCCATGTGGGCCCATTTGGGCACACTTCGAGCGCTTAGCCTTCTTTCCATCCTTTGGAAGGTGAAGCTCCACATGCTTGCAAAAATCGTCCACCTGCCAGAGGAAAGACCGCGCTTGGATCGTTACCAACCTGTCGCCTGCATATCCTGCATATCCTGCATCCTGCCTTGCTCTGCAATGAGGAAAAATGTCGGGGCAAGCTGGTGGCCCGCAGCGTCAAGCCCTGAGCATGGGAATGTGCTCCCAGCTTTTAATCTCTTTGAACGAGATCTTCCAGGATCTTTCAGGCATTTCTGAGCTGCGGCACCAGCTTCGGGGCCCTTATGGAGGAGCCCACGCGTCCTCAGTTCATCCCGCGGGAACTTCTGCAGGAAGGACAACTGCTCAAACGTGCGGGATTGTCTACGAAACTAAACACCGTGCCGCTCTACTGCAACAAACCAAGCACCGAGCGCATGATCACCGCCATTGCGAAACGAGCTGTGCCTAGTTTGGTCCACGCCCAGCCTCCTTCTTTATGCAACTGGTGCGGCAACGAAAGCGAGCCGTACGTTGTACACGTGAAGAAATGCTTCCCTGGGCAGACACACGTTGCAGCACAATGCTTGATCTGGGCACAGGGGCAATCACCTTTTCCCACCTTCAGCTTCCCGGTCTTGTATTGGAAGCTGCACAGCGCTGCTTTCAAGATACATGAAAGGCTAAGGCAGGTCAGGAAAAAATCTATACAGCTGTTAACTTCCAACCACCAAGGACTGGAAATAGTGCTGAAATGTGCTGAAACCATTGCTAGGGCCAGAAATGATACCAAAAATCTACGAGGCGCAGGACCCTTCCAAAGGGCAGCGTGAAATGAGCGCGGCTTCTAGAGCCTTGAAAATTGTTTGGATCTCGAATCTCTCGCCGTGGCCTTGCAACACCCGCTGTATCCCGCTTTGTGTTGCTTACCCTTCTTTGAATGTTTGCGCTGCCCACGCTAAGGGAAGAGATTGCCGTTCACTGAACACAACAATTGCAAGGAGCTTTGGCGGCGCAGCAAACTTCCGCCATATGCCGGGGCTGGGCGAATGTGACACTGAAACTAGACCTTGGCCAAGCCAGCTAGGCCAGGCGCCACTTGCGACTCACTTCATCCTCGAAGGCTTCCTGCAACCGGCACACTTCCGCTGACACAGGTGAATATGGTGAATGCATACTCATGCCATCTCTGGAAATGAGCTGCCAAGCGGTGACTACAATCTGGGCAGCCACAGATCGAGAGATCAAGCAAGAAAGATAGTAAGAAACACTGATAGAACCTAACTACTCAAGGGGCCATGCGTGGAACATTAGGGAAAGCTGCGTCCCTTGAAACACATGCGGGAATGTCTGTCCTCCCACCAAAGTGCGTCACCTGCACCTTCCTTGATGAACTGAAGAACGGTTTTCTGGATTGTGCCGGCAGCCTGGCATACGCTTCCGGAAGCCAAACATCCAAGAGAGTTGCTGAACGGCGCCGCAATACTCAGATACCTTTGCAGGGGATTATGCGTTGCCAAAGCAAGTTCCTTGAGATCCACCACTTTGTACACGTCGTCCTTGCTCTCATCCTGCCGTGCAGACGAAGACGCCATCTTGCTTTGGACATGGCCCTTGGAATCTTGCCTCCGGCAGCCCCACATCACGCCACAGGCTATTTGCCCGCTGCAGCTTGCGCCTCAGGCGAAAATTAAGCAGCGAGCCAGCAGCCGCAACTCACAACCGTGGACTGCCAGGAAAGAACTAGAGAAGGCCGCATGGAAGCATACTGAGAGTCGGGCTTCACGCACGTAATTGATGGACCTACAGGAGCGCAAAAGAACTTGCTACCAGCAGCTTTCAGACACAGTCGCTCTCCCCTTGATGTTTTACCAGCATGCCCTTTGAGGTCTTGGCGAAGGTCAGTTGCGTGAATTGGCTGGTAGTTTCCATCTGGATCCTGCGGGACTAAAAGTGGCAGATTGGATCAAGCGATCTTGACTCCCGCGCCGCACTCAGTCCTGCATGAAGACTTGCCAGGGGCTAGGATAGGCATGATACCTCATGAGCAATGCGGCCACTCTGTCGTGAACTTCGTCAACATGAAAGAACAAACACAAGCGCATAGTGCAGTCTTTTGCATGTACTTGAGAGCCACGGGCTGGGACGAAAGCTCAATAATGGACAGGAGTGGCAAAACAGGACGTGAAGAGACAGACCAAATACGACCAGAAGAGCACGCAGCCCAGCCCTCACTGCCCATTAAAGGAACTGCAACCCTCCTGCAGAAACCTCTCCTTTAAAAAAACCTCCAAGATCCCCCCAACATGCACCCAAGACCCAAGACCCCCCAACATCCCCAAGAGCCCCCCCAAAATCCCCAAAGCCCCCCAACATGCCTCCCAAGATAACCCCCAGCCCAAAAAGGCCTCGCAGCACCTCCCGAAAATCCGCTCTGGTGCAGGGAAGCTGCAAAAACCCGCCAAAATTGGCACCCCCCCTCCCCCATGATCCCAGGCTCACTCCGTGAGGTATTAAACGAAGCTCCCACACGGAGCTTTCGTGACAATTCACTCCTTTCAAAAGCCCACGGAAATGGTGTTGGAGGCCCGCGATGCAAGCACGATCGGCCGGCAGGCTCATGATTCAACAGAACAAGTTAGCAGCTTTTGAGGCAAGATTGCAGGTCGGCGCACATGGCCCCGACGTAGTTAATGTTGAATGGGTCTCGCAGCACAGTCTGCGTGTACCTGCGAGTGAAGTCAGAAAGGAGCAAGAGTCTAACCTATATGCTTGAGAAGTGCGGCGAGGGCCCAGCTTTCCAAATCGAATGAAGTATGCATTTCTGAAGGTGGAGAAGAAATCCAAGTGGACCTCTACTAGGCAAGAAAGATGAACAGATCGCATGAAAACGAGCATAATACAGCCTTCGGGGTGGCTTGGCCAGGCTGGAAGGGCAGCAGCTTCTTGTAGTACTCGATGTCGGCCCTTGCACATATGGAGCTGTTTGGCAGACGGCCCGCCCGAGCGGCAAACGAAGACCCAGCAGAACCGGGGTGACTTCAAGCCGTATTTTTGCTTGTTAGCCTACTCTGCATTGGAAGCCAGATGCCTGAGCTTGTTGAGATTGAGGTTGAAGATGATGTGTCGCAGGACACGCCCCTGCCTCCAAGCAATTGGATCCGAATGCCAGTAGCTGATCGTAATTCAAGCATGCCAGTGCAGAGCTTTCAATTGGACAGGTGCAGACAGAATCATGCAGCTGTGAAGAGTGGTAGCTCCAGCACACCAGACATACCCAATCGTTGAAAGACTCCAGCTGGAAGACTCGTGAAGTACAATGAATTTAGGGCCGAATATTCGGGCGACGTAAGTTGTTGCAGAGCCGCTAGCTGTTGCCCACTTCCTGTTCCAACAGAAGTCACTATAGTACAAATATGCATTGCGCGGCATGAGATATCTAGGCCAATGGGACACAAAAATCACCAGTCTGGCATCGCAGTCGCAGCCTTGTCGCAACAGCATCAGCCTTCTCAATATAGTTCCTGGAGAGGGCGTGATGAGACTCCCATAGGTGCAAGCCAGCAAGAGCATTCGCGTAACGAGCCGCAAAGTGTTCCCTCGTCACCAGTCAGTCAGGTGAGCGCCTGATTTTGGGAAGCTCAGCTGCTTCCTGGCAGATGATGTAGACGAAAACGTCCTCAAAGGAACCAGACCATAGAATATTGAAAGCATTTGAAAGCACTTGTACCTCTTCACCTCATTGCCCGCGTCTCCTCGAACGGCCCGGGCCAAGCATCCTCATTCACCTGGCTGCGGTGCCAATGCCGGAACCCTTTGTTTTCATGTGTGACACACAGCCTCGTTGTAGTAGCCTCGCCGGAGAAGCTCCGGACGCTCCATCTTGCGCCTGAGAACTTTTAAGAGGCACAGTGCCATGAGGCCATGAGGCATCATGAGGCCATGAGCAAGGGGTTCACTGCCAAAGCAGTGCAATGCCAGAGTCAGCTGGCGTCTCCCACATTTTGGCGCGGTCTGCATGCCATCTGGAGTTACAAAAGTTCGTGGCATCTACACTCATACTACAAGAGGTGAACAAATCATGGATCGTCTCTCCACAATCCTGTGCTGCCACTGACCCACACCACTTGACATCAGAGGCCTTCCTTCATATTCAGTCTACACAGGCCGATTACCTCTTGAGAATCATCAAGGTGAGCGGCTCGTTGCTCATTCACAGCTCAGTAAATCAATCTCTCACTCCACCTGCGTGCAGGGCGAAGGGTTAAGCACAAATCCACGAGGTCCTGTATGCCTCAACGATTTACACATTGTAGTTTGTTCCTTTCTCTGATTTTGATCCTGAATTTAAAGCCAAAAGCGCACAGAACTTCTGTCCAATGGTCGATCGAAAGCTCAGACAGTCAGATGCAGGCATTGGCGGTGCCGTCAGAGCACCTTGAGGCACTCCAGTGTGAATTCCTCAGATCTCTGGAATTGAGAGCACTACGCCAGACATGAAACGCAAACTCGGTGACACTTCTCCCCGATATCGCCGATTGCGTCCTTTTTGGCCAAGATTCCAGGGTGCCACCTGCCGGAATGCCCCAGGCAGGGAAACCAGCTGCTCCATAGCCCTGGCATCAGCCAGGGTGATACATCTCTTCAGCTGCTGGAATTCAATGCTGGCCTCGTCAGCCGGAATGACCAGCATCCTTTCCTCTGGGCGTTGGCAGCGAAAGACAGTGACAAACGCGAAGGGCACCAATGAGTCATAGATATGAGCCAGCAAAACAACGAGCGGCCTCGCCCACCTTCATGCCGAGACAGCCCTGGTCCCAGCCAGTGATAACCTCTCTGAACATGGGTTTTCGAGCGAAAAGCCCTTGTTATTCGCTTTGCGTGGAAGACAACAATCCAACGGCAGCTGCAGCGTGGTGCAGCTCTCACCTGCTTCTGCAAGCACATGGCATCTGAGCGAGCGACGTTCCCAACGCCAGCCTGGCAGTAGCTTCCAACCGGACACGCTCAGGCAGGAGCCCCCACGTTCCTTTTTGCGACGCTGATGCGAGGTGCCTGGTATGAGAATGGCTTCTGTCCGGGATCTTTGGTGCTCCAAAACTTCTTTCCCGACCTCGGCAGGAAAAGTCGCTGAAAAACACACACATCACTGCCAAAAGCGAATCTTCTGACGCCAAAATTCTCAACAGACGTGGCAGACCCTTCTTAGCGAGCTGCTCTTTGACCACGCCAGTGGCGTGTACTGTCGCGTTGCTTTTTTTCTGGATGGCCTGACATGCAAAATGGCCAAAACTGCGCTGCCCGCGCTCTTTCGTAAAGTGTTCTAGCACTGGGAACGCCACGGCGCCGGAACCCTCCTTCAGGATCTGATAGGTCGTCTTGTACCCGGGGATCGCCTGCTTCAGACACTACAAAATCAGCTTGGGTGGGCTTATGACCACTTCGCAGCTGTTCTCGGAGTCAACCTAATCACCTAATCATGGTCTGGGATTGCACTGCTGTGGATAAGGGACGATGCAGACTGACAGGTCTCTGCCGCAACGCCTGCATGGCCGTAGCTGCTACAGCGAGATTTGCCAACAGAATGTGGGCAGATTGACCAAAAGGCTGCGACGAGTAATCTCCATGCCCAGTCACTGCATCAGTACCAGCCCTACACGCTGGTCAGACTTGCGCACAGCTCACTGTCAGGTTCCTTCAAGGCCAGCACCATTTGTTGTAGTGGATGTCACGTGCTCGGAGCATGTCCTTGAGCATGACAAGATACTCAGCAATGTGTAGTGCACGAGCCATGTGACATCCAAGTCAAGACATGACCAGTGAAAGAACCGCGCGGGCTTGTTCGGAAAGAGGATGCGGACCTTAGTCAAAACCAGATGCTTCGGCCAGCAGAGCACGGTGTGGAATAAGTCTGCTGAAGCAAGCTTCTTTTCCGTGAAGCTACTCTTATCTGAGAAAAAGAATCCTCAAAGACTAGTTGAAACTAGTGTAAGTTTTGGCCAAGGGATCTGCCATGCTGCTAATAGCAGACAAACCAGACGAATCCTCTCTTTTGCTCCAGCGGAAATTGGTCACGATGTTTGCGCGTCAATCTTCGCCTGGATTGCCTGACCAAGTTACAACGATGATGGCACTGGAGCAGACAACAAGCCCACCTGAACGATGCCGTCAACATTTGCTGCAGCTGTGAGCTCCTCTTTTCGTTTCAGGTTGAGCTCAATTCACTGGCGTGAAGGTACCAAGCATCGTTTCAAACGCACATCCAGGTCATGTAAGAGACTTGTTTTGTCTTCTCTCAGCTAGACGGCACTTCAAAGATTTGTGCATCTGGGATCTGTGGTACCTTTCGAATTTTGGCTTCATCATATCCTTAGTGGCAACTCAGAAAAATGCACGCCAGATTGCATATAGCTCGCGCGGTGCCCCGTGCTTTTTTTGCGCACCCATTGCTGCAAACACAAGCAACCCATCCGTGCGAATGAAAAACCTTTCTGCTTGACGTGGCACGCCTTACAATTCCAAGCAGAACGCAAAATCACCTGCCGCCAAGCATCCCAGCTCTTTGGATTTCTCGATCAGCTTCTGGTATTCCGCATCGGAGACTGCTGGCTTTCTGCTTAGGATCCTTGGGCTACATTTGCCTCTGCCACGCAAGATCATACCAGCAGAGGCGGAGATCCAAAATGTAGTTTCACCAATGACGCCCCTTGCTCTCACTGTCAGAACAGAATCTCATAAAAAGGGAAATGAACTATTTCTTAGGGTCGCAGGAGTACTTGTGGGGAACCTGAGCCATCACAAGCCGAGAGTCCACAGGTAGGTGCGACTTGGATAACCAACTATCGCCTGGTCTGTCCATCTGATTCACACCCGCGAAGCAAAACAAACAAGCGCTGATCCGTGCAGCCCAGTTGCGCTGCTGTAGTCACTTGCACAATCCACAATGATGTAGGGGAGCTTTAGCCCGCAGTAGCTGAAGAAGTAGCCCAACAGCGGTAGCTTTGGCGACACCCTCCACTCCGCGTTGGTGTCCTGCTGAATAGCATGTGACACAAACCAACGCAAAAACCGCCGGTACGTCTGGCTTGATGGCCTTGTTCCAGACCCAGCCACGCTGATAACTGTCGTTGATGCGGCCATCCAAGGCCTTCTCATTGAACCTGGTCTGGAGGGACATGATCCACCAGTGCCATCAGCTTTCTTTTTTTGTTCCAGCACTAATCATCAAGGGTGTCAAAGTTGGCCTGTAGTGAACGCCAATGCGTTGCTTTTTCTCGTCCCAGCTATATGTCTCGACCGCGTTGTGAGCCAGGTGTTCCTCAGAACTGTCGCAACAAAAACGTTCGTTCATGCATGTGAGAACAGCTCACCATATCATTGCGTGTGAAGCTGCGTTTACGAGCTTCACCGGGATGTGGGCCTGAGAGACAGGCCAACGAGTCCGAGCTACTGCAAAATTTTCATGCAGATGAGACACGAGTACGTACCAAGACCCCATGAAGCGATGAAGCTCCAGCTTCCGGTCCTGAAATCGTGACGTGACATGTTTTGAGCTGGAACATGGAGCAAACCCCTTGCGACATGACCTTTCCTTGCCAGGAGAGCTGCTGGGCCTATCCGTGCTGCTAACTCAGTGCAGAGGTCAAAAAAGTTCCAGAACTCTGTGGAATTCTACTCAATAGCTAATTCAAAGGCTGAACACTGAACACTGGGTCCCCTTAATCGCCATCCAAGTGTCCATAGCTTTCAACTCCACGAGAGCCAGCCTATGTTGGCGCTTCGTGCAACTTGAAGCAGATGATGGCCCATGTTTGTTTACTTCATCCTCACAGTATATTCTGAAAAAATCCGGATAGTACATTGGCCTCGCCTCGAATTACTCGAGCCAAGATAGACACCAAGCCTTGGTTGTTGGGTGCAGAGCTTCCCTCATTGGGTCCGCACTGAATGCTGTACGCTGGCTTATCTTTTCCATCCCATGCCTCTGAAAGCAAGGCAAGGCACATCAAGACACCAGCGTGCTGCAACAAATGTTGACCCCGCATTTAAAAAAACGCCCGGTTAACTGCAAAATCCAAATCCCAGAACATGATTACAATCTTCCGCACTTGCAAAATTCAGCCCATGAAATCGAGGAAATTGGCAAGCGCTGGCTACTGGCCAATCCTTCTACTGGCTGGCACTACTGGAGCTCCAGCTGACTGATGGACCGGGGCAAAATATCATTAAAAAGCCTCATCAAGTTAGTGGCCCAAGACAATCTCCATGTGCTGAAGAATGAAAAGCTGACACAAGCCTCATTTCGGTGGAGGTGCAACACTTGATCAAATTGCAATTCACAAGGTTTGCGCAACTCCTTCAGAACATCTTGGATTTGATCCTGCGCGCCCAACGCAGAACTTTCGCAAATTATCCCCGACAACCCCAAGAAACAAAACCGACCGGTATACTTGCGATTGCTGCCAGGCTGCAAGGCTGCAACTGCGACAGCGCCGCCAGCGCGACGACGAGATGCAGCTGCCATGGCTCCCAGCAACTTGGATTGTTGCGTGTTGCTGCTCTCCAGCACTCCTCAGAGGGACGTGCATCAGCTTGAAACATGTTGAGACCTTGCCGGGGGAGCTAGGTTTTTCTCATCTTGTCGCTTGATGTGGCAAATGGCCCAGGAGAAGAACCTCGACTTTTGCAGATGCACCGCTCAATCCGCTCATCGCATGCCAGAACGTCCCAAGCGAGGGGGTCAGTGGCCCGTGTTGAAGCGTTTAGCATGTTTGACTGGTGCCATCGTGCATCCATAGACATTTGCAAGTGAGCAGATGTCTCGGGCTAGGCTGGTTTTAACCATCAGCCCCAATGTAGTGTCATACAGGTGCGCATACTCAAGCTTTCACACGAGCATTCCAATAATGACTGTGCATACATCCTCAGCTGTGCATAGCCCATTGGAACAGCCACATCCTCCATGCTGATCTGCACGGATACGCGTGCAGCGAGACACTCTCGGAGTCGAGCCTAGGATAAAACATCTTTGTTGCTGCGTAGAATGCTTTTGGCACCGTGCATTTCATGTGGTGCCGTGCTGCGAGGTCCAGCGAGTCCAGGCCCAAGTCTGCCAGCGATGTCGACTGCAAGCAGGTTTCAAGTTGCCAATTCAAAAAGCAGCCATAAAGTAAGAGTATCCACAATACTGGTCAGGTAGATAAGTTGTGTAAAATCCTTGTCCATAGCATGCTGATGCAAGTTTGTTCTTGCGTCCTGGCTATCGGCGCCGAATTCCAGCATCAGGGACTCCACGACTGATCGAGCGTTTTTGCACTCCACACGCGAGGAACCTATATCGCTCACACTCGACTCGCCATCAGCACTGCTGTCAAGGGTTTGCTACAAATGCCTCGCATGCAAGATTCGGCCAGCTCCCGAGCAGTATCAGCAATCGCATCTGCCCGAAGGCCAAAGTTCTGCCTGAGCAACCAGCGAAGCATGAAGGGAAATGAAGGGAGAGCTGTATCAGCTTAGTCAAGGTACTGAATGCCACGCCGCAGCGCAGCAAGCTCCAGCGAATCCAGGCCAAGCTCTGCAAAGGCTGCGCCGGCATCCTGGCAACGCTGCTTCTGCAATTCTGCATATTTCTGTGCGATCTTGACCTGACAGTCCTCTTCTCGGATGTTCATCTTCTGCAGCTCTTCACGAATGAAGCGCTCCAACTCTTCCACAGTGACATCCTGTAGCTTTTTCTCTGCCCCAAATGTGCTAGCTGGCTTCATCTCACCTCTCGCATTTTCCTATAAGGCTCCTTGTCACTTAGTGGTGGGACACCGCAGGGTTGGTGTCTCCTTCAAAGCCGTCATGAGCCATCCATCGTGGCGATCCAGCAAACACAATGCATAGAGCGAACAGTTCCTCCCCGGCTCGTAGCAAATGAGCACTGCGGAGCCTTCAAGTACGTGCAGTGACCGACCAGTGGCTTCACAGTTGCAAACGGGCTGCGGCATGTCGCCTTGGTTTGCCACATCAGCTGGACGGGCCCCAGCAACCAGCTGGATGATCTCAGCCCCACGTTGGGTGTGGAAAGCCAGCACCTCAGAGACACAGCGGATGTAGCGGACAGACACAAGAAGATCCTTCTGCAACTCATCAATTGCAACCCACCTTGTCAACAAGTTCACCCGTCTGGTGCCGCCTGCAAAGAGCTGGGGAAAGACAAAGACATCTTCTTGGTCAAGCAACCACCACGAGGATCAAATCGGATCTCAGCCTGATGTAGTCATCCTGGCCTGAGTTGCAAAGCCCTTCAAAAATACTTCGATACACTGGCGCCCCCTTTGCCGAGCGGCTCAGGCTGCTGGCTGCCCAGCCCTCGCAGCGCGTAAGTCCAACCACGGCCTTGACCTCACACGGTTAAAGATGCTGTGTCCTGTGCCAATCTATGCCCATGCGCAACGTGCGAAATTGAAAGAGGAGCGGCGTTGGAGTCAACTCGAGCGAGTTGGAGCAAGAAGTCCCGGAGCCTCAGATTGGTGGCTTTCCAAATGCGCTGCGCTGCTTCTTGCAAGGCGCCTGTTGCATGCCTGCACATAACATCCATTTGAGCGGTGCCAGAAACCCAGATCAATTCTATGCCGGAAGCAAGACACGCATCCGGTAGCTTACATTTTCCAAGCTTTTGTTTACGACACGGCTTTGTTGGTGTGTTGCTAAAGCCACTTATGCTGGCTAACCTTGCAAATCCTCAGCAGCAGCCGCAACAACAAGCGCAAAACAAAAAAAAAATACGACAGTTACGGCAACAACGTTGGCTTAAAATCGCTTATGCTAGCTTACGAGACGCAGCGTTTAGCTTACGCCAAACCTTGTTTCCAGAAGCCCTAGTCTCTTCCAAGTAATGAAGGTGTTGATCTTCACTCATTCAGGTATGTATTCGTGCCTTAGGGCAGGCATTTTAGTTGATGCTTGCAAGCGACGTCCCCATCTATCTCATGTAGCTCATTGTCTGTTGTTCTTCTCAGCGTATCGCATTCAAGCTTGCTTACGCCGCCGTATAGGCTTCATGAAAACAGCCATCGTTGGATCTCAACAGATCTTGGCAGTCTTGTTCAACCACATCTACACTTACCTAGCCTTTCCAAGTCTTTGTCAATCTGCTTGCCTGAAAAGCTGCGGTGTACTGGGCAAGTGTAGTTCAGAGAACATGAGCACAGCAACATGCACTGGAGACCTCTGCCCTGATGTCAGACAGCCATAGCAAGAAACGGGCTGCAAACATCCGTTCAGGCGGCTCAGTCAACCATAACATGCAGCGAGGCAACAATGAGCCGACACCTTGTGCCTGCACAGCAGTCTGGTTGCAATCTCTGAAGCACAAGAAGGATTCCACGCTTTGACCCTTTGAAGTCCCCTCAGCTAACGCTGCTCTGGAGGTAAACCAGCAAAACATCCGGAACAATCAGCATCTGCTGCCTCTGGCACCGCGTGGATGGCAATAATCTGCAACCTGTGACATGGGGTGAGGAGTGTTGCTACCGTAGTAGCTAGTAGCCGCTTCCTGCCAGCAATTTTCAGGTAAGCAGCACTTCACCGTCAGCCGTACTGGGCCGAGAAGGTTCAGCTTCCAAGCTCACCCGGCTTACTGGGCCCTGAAGGCGAGTTGTGTACGCGGCCCCAAGCAGCTTCCCACTGCGCTCGGCCACAAATATGCCGAGCGGTGCGTTTATCAGGCGAGCAGCAATGGTATCAGGAGAGGCCTCATGCAGAAGCGCAAACATCATGGCTTGTTTTAGCTGCGGTACCAGGCCTCCAGCGCTGCGTTGACCTGTGACAGCCCATGTTCATTGCAAGTATGGAGGCGCAGCAACTATGCAGGCAGGCTGGATGACTGGACACTGCAGCAGAGCACCTTCGCTTCTCGCTGAAGCTCGACCAGAGCATCCAGATCCGCATGCTCAGCTAGCCGCACGCAACAGGTTAACCTGGCCCACCAGATGCGGGAACTTCGCGTGCCAAGTGACAAGACCCCCTGTGTATGCACATGCTAGCTCTCAACACAAGAGCTCTTCTTAGCTTGGGTCTTGCTTGTCAACAATTCATGTGCCAGAGCATTTACCGGGCTAGAAAACGAGTTGTGCAATACTGTATGCCATCAAAGCAATTCGTCCATGAATTCCTTGGCGGAGGAATCACAACATGAGGGAAGGCCAGCACCCCGCAGCTTCTCTGAAACGATCGCGAGCCAGCCTCTTGACGTGCTGGTTCATGATGCGACAGTAGTCACCCGATTCCTGAGTAAGCTCGTCAGAGGCCACGAATTGTGTGGGAAAGCTGGCAATTACCAGCAAAAGCTGGAGATGCACAGTCTGCCACAAAGAGGCCGGGTAGCACTGCCAGGCATCACCAGCACAACTGAAGAGGCCTGCATCCACTAGATTCAGACCATCATGCAAATGCCGTTCCCGACTCGCCTGCTTCCGCAAGAGCCAAGCAGAAAGCAGCTGGAGGAATCAGGTACTGCCTGAGGTGCAGCAACACATTTTGCTGTCGCACCTTTGGCCCAGCCACACGCAGCCTCGACAGAGCTGCCTCAACGTCAAAGTGGAAGGATACCTGTTCCAAACCCATGCATGCATGCATGCATGAATGCATGAATGCAGGCAGGTGGGATATAACTAACTGCACGCGAGTGCATATCTGGCCGTGTGGACTTTTCTACATAATTTTCGTGTTGCGCAAAATCCGCAACACTCTCAGTGTTTCTGGCCTAGGGCATTGTTTTTTCTGGCCCTTTTCATCCTGGCAGTGTTTGCGTGCAGTTACCTTTTACTGGCAAGCGTATTTTCGGTGAGCATCTCAGACTTGTGCGATTTTGGTAATATGCAGGACATAGTGCGCTTCACACTACAACGTGCTTAAAACACTGCGAAGGCCCTCGATGCTTTCATGTCAGGAGAAGAAAGTTTGTTCATCGGGACAGTAGTTTGTCACAACTTCGAGATTGTGCTTGCGTGAAATTAAGAGCGGTTTTCAGTGTCCTCGTCCTAAGGGGTTTTTCTATGACTGAACTACGTAGCTTGACCAGTAAGGAGGTGCTCAGAGTCATGACGAAGCATTCATCCCAACATCCCTGCACCAAACCGGGCACAGGAACAAAGTCTTGTGTGCTAAGCCCTTCATCCCAATGAATCATCCCACTCAAGCTCTGACTGTGACCTCAACCCCCCATTGTATTCTTTAAAGAGGAATGGATACCATTTTGCCCTTACGAGTTCAGAATTTGTTTTCAGAAAGGGAGGGGGGCGTCTTCCATTCATAAGGACTTTAAAAACATAACAGTTAGAAAATGAGAAGGGGGTGCAGAAAAAAAGTGGAGACGTCCATATGTAAGAAAAAGTGTGTTTTGTTGTTCATGCTCTTTACACAGAGACATCGGATGTAGTCCTAGATGAATTTTATCATGGTTTGGGCAAGGGGGGTTGCTCAGGTCATCGAATGCAGTGCTACATGAACGCTATTATGGTTTGGGCATGGTTGCTCTGGTCATCGGATGCAGTCCCGCATGAACGCTATCATGGTTTGTGCATGGTTGCTCTGGTCATCGTATGCCGTCAGGCGTCAACGTTATTCTGGTTTGGGGTATGGATGCTCTGGTCATCGGATGCAGTCCTACATGAACGCTATTATGGTTTGGGCATGGTTGCTCTGGTCATCGGATGCAGTCCTGCATGAACGCTATCATGGTTTGTGCATGGATGCTCTGGTCACCGGATGCAGTCGTACATTTTGGGATGCCCTGGTCATCGGATGCGGTCGAACAGGAACTTTATTATGGTTTGGGCATGGATGCTCTGGTCATCGGATGCAGTCAAACGTCAACGTTATTTTGGCCTTTGCATGGATGCTCAGGTCATCGAATGCAGTGCTACATGAACGCTGTTATGGTTTGGGCATGGATGCTCTGGTAGTCGGATGCAATGGTACTTGAACGCTATTATGGTCTGGGCAATGGATGCTCCGGTCATCGCATGCAGTGGTACATGAACTTTATTCTGGTTTGGGTATGGGTGCTCTGGTCATCGGCTGCAGTCGAACATGAACGCTATCATGGTTTGAGCATGGATGCTCTAGTCACCGGTTGCTTGGAAATAGACGGACGAGGGGCCGATGCGTTACTCCACAGCGCACACATCTGGCCATAGAATAGGTTGCAGATTCCTGGGTGATTATACTGCATCTTTCTCTGCAAGAGCGCAGGCAAATTGCACACGCGTCGAACTACGAGTCAGACAAAAAAAGAGCTCTCGTTTACATGCATTGCTGTTTTCCAGGATCGCACAATGCCAAGATTCACTCCTGTTTTCAAAAAAAGTTCGGGCTGAAAAAGTCCGAGCTGACAGGTTGCCAAGTGTAGCGTTCGTTGTATGCAATATTTTTGACTTGCGGCTTGTACCTGCCTACTTAGCTTTGAACGACACATGTCCAGACTCGCTTTCTCAATCTTCCTCATTGTCAGCGTAACCCGCGAATAGTGCCAGGATTAGTATCTCTACTTCTACCACCACAATGACGCGCATAACCATGAATAAGTTGAGACAACTGCTTCTGTCAAACCCTTCAGTAAAGGCCAAAAAGTTGGAGCAGGAAAATAGGATGATTTGTGCTGCTTTCCCTTCTTTCTAAGTCTTGAGAAGGAGAATGCTAATGTTCGAATTTTCTGCCTTCTACTGCAGTTCGACCTCGAATCAAGATGAGCAGAGTTTCAGGCATACTTAAAGGATTGTGTTACAAACCAAACCCACGTAATGGGGACGCGTTACGTTCTCATCGAAGTGTTTCACCGTGGTGAGCACATCCTGCAGCATAGCCTGCCACACATGCAAGAGTTTAAAACGCGCAGCCTTTGAAAGAATGAGAAAACAACTGGCCTCCAAGATGCAGAGGCCATGCTGTCCGGAAGCATGAGCCCAACGCTCAAAGTGCTCCACTAGCGACTGGTAAACATCCTGGAACGTCCAGAGAGATCTCCAGATCCCCTACTGCCGGAAGTCGTGCTAGCTTAGCATCTTTGATTTCCGCCAAGAATCCGCCGATTGGATGAGCTTCCCTGCACGGTCCAAGTAAGGTGCCTCACATAAACTAATGAAGCTTTCACTGGTATTTGTCAGACTTCCTGCAGGCGCAGCACCAGCCTGTTGGAAGTATTGCGTGACAAATGCTTCCCGGGCACTCCCTGATGGCAAAAGCGCAGATTAGGACTGACCTTCCGGCTTCCAATCAGCCTGCCTGCTTGGACGGGTCGATCTGGCGCTTTGTAGGGCCGATCATGATCCAGAAAAGAGCGTACGTGCAACGTCTCCCTGCACACTCTGCAACTCCCGACGGTGGCATGCGAGCCGCTCCCTCACCGCCTCTCTCTCTCTCTCTCTCTTTCTTTCATCCCTTTTCCTTATCCACCAGCCCCCTGCTTACCGACCTCGTTCCTTGCCACTCCATCTTTCTGTGTTTCATTACATCAGGCGACAAGAGCTAACTCGGCGTCCCGTCTGTAACTTTTTCTTCTTCGCGCTAGGCACAATCCAAGGATTTTGCGAGGGCTATGCCCCCAGCACAATGGTCTGGAACTATTGACAGTGGATAAACGAATAAAACCCCGGTTCTCTTATGGTCCCGTGGTCTTCACGCAAGCTCTTGCTTCTCAAGGCTTCAAGTTCAATCAACTGTCCCCGCGTCTCAAATCTGTTGTGGAAAAACGATCGACTCCCTCGATACATGCGCGCATTCTTGGGAAGATGTTCAAAGCTTTGTTTCTCGCGAACATCATGGTCTCCCATGAGCCTTGCCGTTGTAGGGGATATAGGGGATCTGGAATCAATTCGAGAATTATGTTTTAATATGTTGGATGATTTGATTGTTTTTACTGTTCTTGGGGGAACATGCTTGAACGCTCCACGCCCAAGCTTGACTTTGAGCAAGAATTTGAGGAGGCTGTGCGCCAAAACTCGATTTTGAGCAGAAATGCGATAACACTCCAGGCCCTGAGGCTAGAGCCATTGTGACTATAATGTGGCCACGCGCGGGTTTGCTGAGGACTCGGCTTCCGATTGGGATGCTAAAGAATCGCGAGGTGAATGGAGGTTAACAGTGCTAGAGCACTTTGAGGGCAATCAAATTTGCAAGTGTTTTCATTGAGCCACCGCGTTTCCAGCTTTGCGCATACTGCGCAGACAGCTCTGCATTGCAACGTTGCCTTGGGGTCTGCTAGGTTGTCACGCCTTGCTTCGCCATAGTAGCGTGTTTGCGTTTTTCCCACGGTATACATGACTGCACTTCTTGGAGAAGCGGGCCAAAATACACGCCGGACAGTCTTCGCCAGATTCTGTCCCCGCAGTCAGCGTTGTAATGACAGCTGGCAGCGCGTGTCTGAAAAATTGTATACCTCATACTTTTCCACATTTTGGCAATTCCCCCTAGCCTCCTCCCTGCCCTAAAAATTCGCAAGAGCTACCGCAGGGACGTCTGAGTGCCTGAAAAAATTCCAGCTTGATGCTTTTGCACATTTAGGCAATCCCAAGATTTTGTTGCAGCCATCTCCCACTTTTTGCGGTTCTGTCGACGATGGCGATTGCTTTACCTTCTCCGTGCTTCCGAAATTCATCCGCAAAGGACTCCTCAACAATATCCAAGGATACCCCCTCCTGATGACCGAAGGACCCCCACAGACTTTAGACACTCCACGACCCCCAGAAAGCGTCGTCGAAATCCAAAAAACCACTCTCTCAAGGATTTAGTTGTCAAATCACTCTTGCGTCAATTCGCAATTTTCACAGCCAGGGCTTATCCCCAATGCTGGCATCTATCGGTCTCAAACATTTTTCCAAAAGTGCGCGGAATTGAGGTTGATATGACCCATCCCCCCTTCTGCAAATGTCAGCTTTCTACCACTTGGGTTAGACCTAACTTGTTGGAGGTTGCTGGACCTTTCCTCTATCTTACCCCATCACAAAGAGGCTCGCTGGCTCTCCTTCTTCTTGTGCCACCCCTTGATCCACGGCCGTGAGGCGTCAAGCCCCCCTCCCTCCCGGACACGCGTCCACCTACTCACCCTCAGGGAAAACCCCCCAAGACCAAGATAGGCCGGTGCCGGGATGCCGCCCCCTCCAAGAAAGGAGAGGCAGGCAGGAGACTTGAGCCGAAATGCCCCTCCCTCTTCTTCTTCTATAGGCTCTGCGAGACCCTCAGGCCCCGCCGGGGCGTACCCCGAGCCCGCAAGCGATCCGGCGTTCGGTCTGCCCAGGAGGTCCGCAGTACGTGGTCGCATGAATGGAACTGGGACATCCCTTAGTCTGCAAAGTAAAGTCGGACCCACTACGTCCTTTCACTACATATTTCCCAAATTCCATTTCCATGTGACGAACCTCCCTGCTCCACTCCCTCTCTCTCTCTCTCTCTCTCTCTTTCCGGGCTATTTTGCTTTGGCTTTGGCAAAAGGGTTGGCGACGAATCGCCGGCGCGTGGCCCCCCCCGATCATTGTCTCATCTCATTATGGCATGTGCAACGTTAATTCTCTGGCCGTGTTATCGCAACGTACTCGTAGAGGAAAGTAAACAACAGCATTACCCCAAACTTACCATAACAGTTTTCGAAACACATAAATCCAACAACTGTATAAAAAAAATTGCTGCATACATCCACGTCTGAGTTCCTTCGTGAGGTTTTTCGGGGCTTAGGATAACCCTGGATTTCCACCAGCGCATCAAGCCGTCTCGCGCTCAGGCTATAGCCTCTGCCCTTTCCCCCCCGAAGTGGTCTGCAGTTCCAAATCTGTACAAGCCTCGTTAACTCAGGTGGTCTTGTCATATGCATTCACAGCGCGAGTGCCATGCTCTGCCGGCGAAAATTGGCTGTCTGGAATGGCCGAGGTTCGCATCAGTAGGGCCAACACACGATAATCGCTCGAAATGTCTGACAGGGTTGGTCACCTTGTTCGTTGGATTGCTCCCTGACTTGACTTTCAACGATGTGCATTTTCTGTTTCAAAAGCCGGCCTCCGCAAGCCTGCTGCTCGCAAGCCGTATACTTCTGGGTTGTTTCAATAGACGAGCAAAACCCTAAGTCGCTGCCTCGGCTCACTGCCTTTCTTTTCGCTGAATTCCACTTTTACTCAGCTGTCTGCAGTGTTGCCTCCGTCCCCGGTTCTTCCCCTAGCAGTGGGCCGGGCGGCTACGCAAATCCCAACCCTCTAAACACGCCTGCCCCTCCTGTTAGGGAGGTTCGGGGACATGATGAAGGGAGGGACGCACGCGTAAACGAGACCGCTCCAAGGGCCGGTTCTTCTGCCGTTTTTCGCTGTCCATCGTCCCTCTCGTTCTCAATTCCGAAAAAGTGGTTCTCCCTTAAGGTACCCGTCTTGCCTCAGCCAGGTCGACGTCCAGCGAGCGGCAGCGGGGTTACAGCCCGCCGGCCACGAACGGCCGCGACCGAGCCCACCCCGAAGACGGCTTGTCCGCTGGCTTTCTTGTTCTCGGTTCCATTATTCCCATAGCACAAACCTCCCAGTTATATAGCTCATCCAAATATATTCGTATTCGAATCGTATGAAACAAAATCAAATCATGTATTCAATGATTCACTCGATGCGCTCATTTTGCTTCTCATGCACATGCAGGTAACAACG
>CAJNIZ010042715.1:83282-144552 GCA_905231905.1 Symbiodinium pilosum
CCCCCCCCCCCCCCAAAAAAAAAAAAAAAAAAAGATCTGGGTGATGTGTGTTTTAAATTGTCATTGAAACATAAGTTACTGGCACCGCATGTCCCGTGCAGAAGCAGGCCACAAAGCAAGAGAAAGCTTGTTACAAAACTACGCAGTGCAAAACCATCGCCACATATGTATGTAAGCAACAGCCAGCAGGCCTGCAGCTCTTGCGATTCCACAGCTGATGCCCTTCCAGAATCAACTCGTACCTTAGCATAGGCATCTGAAAATCATAGAAGCATGGCAGTGCTTTCCAGGCTTGCTGCATACCCGAAAACCTCCATGGCTCGAAGAAGCACCTGCAGCATTCAAACGATATCAAACGACCATGGACTCACGCCTGGGTTGTCTGCTACAAGCGAGCTCGAGCCCACCTGCAGTGGCCCCTCGTTGCCGCAGGGTTGGGTGCCGCGACGCAGCGAAGGAAGAACCTCCTGTTCAGGTGACCCGGTGCTGAGCACTGAGGCTCCCCAATGTTTCCATGTCTTTTATGTGGATATCCTCTGGAACGTCAAGTTTCTGGGCGCATTCAAGGTACCCCAGCTGTTTTGGCTCGTTTTGGTGTAGGTCATGTTTTGCCAGAATCTGTCATCTGAGGGAGTTCTGAGGCTTCAAAATTTAAAAGCTGTTTCGCTCTTGGTTTCCAAGGCTTGAGAGGGCCTACTAATCACTAATACTAAGACAGAAACTGACCAGCCCTCGAATTATTTGGGAGCACCGCCTACAGAAGTTGAACAGGTAAACCCTAATTGTTTGAAGGCCCATGTTTTCTGCCTGTACAAAGGCGAGGAGAAGTGGCGCCGAAACCTGGCGGGCTCGGCTCTACACCAGAAGGCTTGCTTGGCAATTACCCTTTTCCGGCGTAGAGTTACAAGTCTTGGCCATTGCAGGGCGAGCAGCGTAGCCATGCGCATATCGCAAAGCGCTTGCTGATAAAAGACTGGTTGCAACTGTCGGCTGCTTTGGCACCTTGGGAAATCGTCCCTGCAATCAACCACGAAACCAAATCAAACTCTCTAAACTTGACGGATCTTCACGGTCTCCAATCTCTTGGGGCTGCTGCGACGTTGCCGCGAACGCTGCAAAACATTGCCCCCTGAAGTCCTGAGAGCGGTCTCACAAGCTTTCAACGCAACCGCCCGTTGCTGTTTAACTTGCAGCTCTCGCATGGCTTCCGCTCCAAGCTTCCCATGGCGTTGGGCTCAGGAACGGCCACAAAGCCCTGCGCCTGGCTAGTTTGAACATTTGGCCTGAGGTCTCCAGCCATACGCCATGTGCACTTCTAGACTCTCTAGACCATTGAGAGAAGCATCTAAACATTGCACTCGCGTGGAAGTGGTGCTTTACCGCACTTCACAGAAGCCCACATGCGTCGAGCCTCGTAGTGGGCGCGGAGCCGCTCGGCCAAACGTGCAGAGCGACTATCAACAATCAACAATATGAAGTCATAACCTGGGCAAACTCATGTTTCCAGTCACCACTGGTCTGAAAATTGTGACTTCCAGGGGAAGAATGGGGAAGAAAAGGCAAGGGTTGGTCACGGTCAATTGCAAAGTTGCTCATGCCGTTGCACGTATGTCTATGTTGCTGAATCCTAGCATTGCGAGAGAGGCATCCTTTACAACCACAGACTCGTACGTTTGGTGGCCTCTTTGGAAAAAGGTGCAGCTCCAGCTTCCACCGGATGCGCAGGCCGTCAGCTAATTTCAGATAAGAAGCCCCGTGTGTGTAGCACATCTAACAATTTGTTGAACCTGAGATCTGGTAGCTGAGGAGTTGCGACTTCACAGCATTCGGTCCACTGAGTTGATCCAAGGCACAGGCGCCGGTCAAGGCCCAGGCCTCGTGCCGTTGGGGCAATAAATTGTGCCACCCAGACGGCAACGGAAACCTCCATCAAGAAATCAAGAATTCACAATTGCTTCTGCAACCAGCATGAAACTATATGAAGTTTGACACATCTTAGCCTTTCTAGGAACGATCTGATTGCTGAGCTGTTCAGGAGCCACGCTGGAAGCGGGCCTCGTCATCTTTCAGATCAGGCCTACTGAAGGTTTCTCTAACCAGCGCGCCCATTTGAGGCCTTGAGATGCAATTTCAAGATCACCAGGCTGTGCTCTTACATGCCACTTCCCACAAACTGCCCAAATCAAAAAGCGCAAGGTCGGGTGGCTGCTGCATCTTCGGGGGGGGAAGCCTGCAGCGCACAGCACATGAAATCGCTTCACAAGACAAAGCCAGCAGGCTGGGCCTGACTACAGCCCGACCCGCTTCTGCGCGGCCCCAGCGAGGTCGGTTGCCGCTCAGTACCTGAGGCGGAAACCTCGAAAATTCTTAAACCCCTTCCAGAGCTTTGTAAAGCATCTCTGCTACCAAGGCACTGCAGAGATTTTCAATTCCTGCGCGCCCTGTCTGCTGACTTGGGGCACCACCTGTTGGCAACTTCTCGATGGAAAGCCTTTCCCTTCAAACGTCTACAGCCCAACCTGGATCTCAACTGGTGTATCTGCAGGCAGCGGCGCCGGCTGCAAATGGGGAATCGTCAGCCACCTTCAAGCCAACATACTCGACAGCGGTTCCAAACTTGCTTGTTTCTGAAGGCCTCGCTGCAGCTCGCAGCGGATTTGGCCAGGGTTTCTGGGGACGTTCCACAAGGACCTGTGCCGCCAGAGAAGTTTGCACCTGGAAGGCGGGAGATGATTGGGCCTCAAGGCGGCCCTCCACCAACCGGCTGCGCAAGGTCGGCAGCTTTGTGCGTCGACATAGCAGGCCTTGAAAACTGGTGTAGGGACGAATTTGGCATGCAGTGATTGCAGTGACCTCGTGGTTGCGTAGCAAGAATCACTCATTGCGTGGCATGTATTTATCGTGGGAAAAGTAATTCCGGGAGGTACCTCAGCATTAATTTGCCAAGCCGCGGGCAAAGAAGGCCACGAGTTCCAAAAGCAGCAGGAACAGAAGCGACTGAGCAAGCTGCGGCATGCAGAGGGAACCGAATTGCAGATGTCCACACTAGGAGTAGTCAATTCCTGCCTCCTCACCCAGGGTACGCATGCCACGGCCTGGGCACCAAGAGCCCATGACCTGAAGGGAAACAACTGACTCGACTCCATGCTGTTGGGGCTGCTTTTGCATCCCGCGAAGGAGGCCTCTCCAGTTCGCAGATCGAACTTTGTGCCCAAAGCAGCGCATTCTGCACGCAGGATTCGGCCGTCAAACTGGACGCCAGGCCCTGAGAGAGGCTGCAGCCTGAGCGAGAACGCAGTTACATAGCAGACCAGCGCAATGTCTTTGGAAGAGAAACTGTCGAAGCGCAATCGGGCTCTTGATTCTGATACATTCCAAAGCGCAATGGAGGCAGGGCATCATCTGCCGCGTAGAGGTCACCATCCTTGCCTGGCGCAAGCCAGGCCAAGGCTGGAACTTGTCTGCTGGTGATGTTGGTGCTTAGGCTTAGCCTCTCAGCACCGCCAGGTTTCGACCATAGAATGGAAAGGAGCGCACCCGGCCAGGTGCCGGCAGCTCCTCAGCATGAAACGTCTTTCTTGATCGTCTGCTGTCACTCGTCTCTTGTCTTCTAGGTGAGCTACAGTCACTTTTTCATCTGGTCCTTCTTTAGGAATATATTAAGGACCATCCCGAAACACCACAGGGACCCCCTTCATGGTCATGGCCCCTTGGCAAGCCTAACATTCACAGAAGCTTATGTCAAGATGTGGTCCTGCTCAGAGGCAACGCAGGCCCACATGGCATGGCATCGACAAGTCTGGCTGCAGATCAAAATAAGTGGTAAATGCCCGATCGGAGGGATGGGACGGGATGGGAGTGGCTATCCACGCATCTCTCAAAAGGAAGACCTGTCAGTCGTTAAAAGCACCTTGTAAACGCACGACGCATTGAAGCTGACAGGGCGGGACAGCCAAACAGCAGCAGTCACATTTTTTCAACTGTTGTCCTGGCTCTCGGCTGCACCGCATCATGCACGACGTCAAGAGCTGCATCAGAACCAGACCGTTCGACCCAGATCACCAGCCGGCTTCTTCTTAAAGCGTCGCTCAAGGAGCCTTCCGCTCAACACGCAATGTAGCTTGGTTCTCAAAAGAAGCTGCGAAGCTGCTCAATTCCCAATGCCCCTGAACTGGGCGGACCCTTTGATCTTGTCTGGCTCTTGAAGCTCGGCGCCTTCCTGAGTGAAACCCTGGGTACCACACTCATTCACAGAATCCACCAAAAAAGCTTGCTCCTTCCACTTCGTTCGACTTTCTGCACTGACTTTCTCAGGTCATAACTGTCGCCTTCGCCATCGCCTACTACGCCATCACTCGACAACAGCATCACGCAGTCGACACAAGCTGTAAAACTCTTCACTCTTACTCTGGCATCATGCAAGGTCCATCCAGCTCTTGACCTCATCAGCAGCAGGGCTGCAAAAAGTCTTGCCTCCTCTGCGTTCAGCTGCGGGAAGGCTCGGTTGTCCTGACTGATGACCCACAAAATTTGTGCTCGAGTCTTGATCAGTGGGTGCGGGCACACAAGCGGAGCATCGTGGAGCGGGGTGCCTTAATCAAGAGCTTGGCATAGGCAATGGCATGCTGAATGTTGGCATCGACCACCCTGGGCAATGTGCGAGTGCTTCGCTCCGAGCCATAGCTTACAAACGACTTGCACCTTGTCTCTGTGACGTCGCAAAGGTTCCAGTCCAGGTCGGCCAAAGGAAGCGGAGGGAAGCAAACCTCTTACAGTTCTTACAGTTCAGCTCACAATTTGAGACTACCTGCTCCGGATTGCCTCGAGACGAGTCTCGCCTTCCATGATGAGGTTCATGGTCCTGTCAAGTCCACCCACCAAGTGTTGGCGATTCCCTCTTGGAGTCACCGGTCTTCCGTCGCATGCAGATCTGCCTGTTTGTGGAGATCTGGCAGTTACCAAAAATCGACAAAATGGAGGAAAACGCATCGGCATATTCACCCTAGCTGTCAATTGGTCTTGTTGTTTAGCGGAGGGCTGAATAGGAGACCCTCTTTATGACAGCCACAACCAAACACGCCAGGAAAGACGAGTACGCAGCTGTCTGCACCTGGCTGCTTGTCTTTGAGGTATGCTGCTCTTACATGTCTTCCTGAATACAAGTTCACGCGACCCTACGCGACCCTCTGACTCTCTGAGATCAAAGCAATTTCGGCGAAGGACTTGGGCCAAGGGAAAATCTTCCGGTTCTCTTCGTCCTCATGGGATGATAACCATTGTTGATGACATCTGTCTCTTGCGCTATTCTTGCGCATGGAGTGCAAGATAGTGCAAGCAATCAGGAGTAGCAACTGAATTGGCATAAGAGGGTAATCACAGACCCAGGCATTGAGCTGGCTTCAGCCAGCTTCCTTTGCATGCAAGCAATAAGATGGTCGCTGCGCTCCAGCTCCCAAGGATCCGGTGCTGGTGGCATTTTCTTCCGTGCGCCCTGACAGCAACATCAGCATGAATCAAACAAGAATGCAGCTAGCCTGCATCAGTGCTTGTGTGTGACACGCACTTACAACTCTTACTCGAATCTGCGTCCAACACAATGGCTCCTTGCCAGAGGCTTGAGTTGACTTGAAACTTGGAGCCGCAAGCCAAGGGAATAAATCTCATTCAGCATGTGCGTGATGAAGGGCATTACTCTTCAAGCAGGCCAGTGACTTCTTCGCACGCAAGCAACTTCTTGCAAAGAAATCCTACGGTGTTGCAGCATACGAGCTGCCAAAGAATACACAGGATTGTTGCTCGATTCCTGCATAATGCCTCTCCGAGCAACTCCGCTTCAGGCGTGTTGTGAGCAGGGCCTCAGATCTTGGAGTTTTCCGCGGGGATCGGGAACGCAATCTCGCCAGAGTCTCCTGACGTGCCAGCTCCCTCGAGGTAGCGTTTTTTAAACTAAAAGAATAGCTCCATCTTTTTCCAGCACAACCAGCAGCAACAGACAGAGACTCGTTATTCAGGTTTCCGCGCGCCTTCGCGATGCTCCGTGAAGACTGCACAGGGCAGACACAAGCATGCAAGCAAGTTGACATGTGGAGGTCACAGCATCCGCTTTGCAGTATTTTTCCTATACGTTGTGCTGAACACTGTCTCCCGACCTGGGCTTGCTTACGCTCAGAATCATGTGCTCATGCTTCTGCCTTCTTCCTGGCAGTCTTTTCAGCAGCACAGCTGACGCGGGGCCTGCCGTCACACCAGATTGTCGTGCGAGACATTCAGAACAGTGAGAGTTTGGAAAGCTGATGATATCTTGTTCGCGCAATGCCTCCTCGCGCGCTGAGCTACGGCAGCAACAGCGAAAGCAGCAGCCACAACAACACCTGAGCATTGATCCGAGACCGTCTATGGACAGAGCTTCTACCTTGCTTCTTCAGCGCTGCTCTCGGTATATTCTTGGAGGTTTCAGCCTGAACGCACACATCGACACAGACGTCTACATATCCAAGTGCATCTACTGCAAAACTACCTCTGAATATGTTGTATATATGAATGTATAGGCATGTATGTAAAAAAAACCTAGGCCAGCGTCTTGATTTTGTCCAGCCCTCGCAGTGCGGTTCACTGGACCGGGTCAGTCTCCACAGGCAAGTTAACAACAAGAGCTGAATCGTCTTGTCTGCAGCCCCAGGTGTTGTCGGCGGCGCAGGAAATAGACGGGCGCATCCCAACTTCGGAAAGTCGTCCAGCTAATGTACATCTGCCTGCTAGGCGCGTAAGACCAAGGTGACACCGCGCGAAAACCCTAGTGAAGAACAGAAGCCAAGCGCATTCTGACTTCCATGATCTGCTGGCTGCATCTCAACTGCCACAATGAGACCCTGTACTTGGGCCGTGTTCTTCTACACGGATGATCAAGCAGATGCATCCAGGCAGCTTACGCTGCCACAGAGATCATGGCCTCGTCTATTGAAACGTCACATCAGTCATGAGGTCATACAATATCGAGTACCAAGGTGTCTCTGTGGCATGGTATGTCAAAAGGGTTGCCTGCTGTTGCCTGGCTTTTGCCAAGGCAGCTGTCATGAACCAGCGAGGCGCTGTCGACAAAACCCTCTGGAGGGCATTGAGGAGGCAACACGAAAGGCATTTGCATCCAGCACGTCAATGACCTTCACAAACACAGAGACAGCATGCAACAGGTGATGCCTCAAATGTCTTGACCAGCTTGGCTGGGCATTCATCCGCTGCCAGCACGAGCCAAACTCAAAACCACTTGTGGGAATTGCCGTGACTAAGCAATTGAATACCTCAATTCCACAACGTCTGAAGCCTTCTGGTGCGACTCACACAACCTGACACTTGCAAAGTCACGGCATATGGAAATAGGGAGCTGTCAGGTCAGGTGGCTTACCTTAGCTGCGACGTTGGACAACATGGATTGAATTTGCCAGCTTTGCCCTTCCCAGCACTCAAGCTTACCTCAGAACAGCATGTTCGGTCCTAAAGTCAGACCAGCTTCTCTCAGGAACGGCAAACATGTTCGGTATTGGTGGGATCGGGCTCCCAGGTATCCGCAAGACGTGCCTGCACGAATCACGCGATGAAGTTGTCACAGCCCTCTGACATGAAATTTCGCAAAAAGCAAGCTGAAAGTTCAGTTGCATGGACCGTTGGAGGATCCACTTTGTGATTAGAGTGATATTTCCTGAATGTAGCTGGCGATCAGGCCTTGATGGCATCGTCGGCCTCCTGGAAAACAATGCACCACGGACAGCGTGGAATGACACTTCAAGGTCACATGCTGATGCTTTTCGAGATGGTCATGATCATGAACTAAACCATTGCTGGTATGTCATCGAAGCATTGTTCGTTACAGAGCCTAATGTCTTGAAGAAGGTGCACTGCTGCATATTAGCATGATGGGATGATTCAGGCCCCTTGCCTCGGAGATTGAGGACTGGCCCAGCAGCATGAAACGCGTTCTTGCTACCTCAAGGCTGCACATGGCAGAGGGCTTTTCGGTAACGTCTGACCAATGTGCCATGTCGTTCCTAAGGCCATCTCAAGCTCGTATCCAAAATCCCGGATGAACCGCGGAATGACCTTTCAAGCGGCTCTGTGCGGCGGAAATACGTCTTTTGCAGCAGCGCCAAATCATGCAGGCCTTCAAGCCCCAAAGCCCGCTGATTAGACCATCAAGCTCACCCAACACCTGGCAAAACATGGCAAAACATGGCAAAACATGGCAAGACGCAGCAGGGCAAGGGCAGCAAGGGACAACACCCAAACCTCCAGTGCGGCATCGCTGTGGGTGAATGCGTCCGAACCGCGGAGGAGGACCACCGAGTCCAGGTCTGGAACAGAACGGCTCTCACGGTTCACTGATGTCACGTCTTCCGGAGCATGCCCAGCCTTTGGGCAGCTCTTGCCACGCTAAGATCTCCTTGCTTATCAGGTCACTTGGGAGATTTTGGCACATCTCCATCGCGCCTGGCCAAGCTTTGATTGCAGCGGCGCGAAGCGGAAACGATCTCCAGAGTCCCTGCCTTCAGAACAAGGCACTGGCTGTCTCTGGCAGAGCCAATGCAGCTGAAATTAAGGATCAGGCTCACGACAATTGCCACAAAGCCGAGGCAAAGCCTGCTCCAAGCATTTGCTTGAAACTGCTTTGCAAACACTACCTGAGAGCATGCAGAAAAAGCTTCTGTTCGAGAATTAGTGCAAGATTGTAGCCAGTACTTCAAGAGAAGGAATCAGTCTCTACAACTTGACTGAAATCCTGGCCTGCACTGGCCATCGAAGAGGATCAGGCGTCTCCTGTGTTTTTTGTGCAAGAAAAGCTTAGAAGGAAGGCGCCCGCAACATGCGAATGCAGTGCATCACGGTGTCGCCAACAACAACCACATACTTGCACAAACACCCTCTTCCAGCAGTTTCTTCATGAAGGATCTTCTGCGGCACAACGACTTTTCCCTCCACTCAGACTGACGTGCATCAATGCCCATACTAAGCAAAGCTCGTCTCGCCCTGGGACTCGCCAAGGATGCTGGCGATCCGAGCACTTGGATCGGCCTGTCAAAAAGGCCGCATGAAGGCGCATGAAGTTCGCTCCAGCGCCCAACCGGACACTGCTCTGCTTTTGCTAGCGGAACCTAGAGAATTTGCAGACTGATCCACCTGGCTAAGTAATTGCAAGGCCATGTGCAGGGGTGCATGCACCTGCCCTGCACCTGATCGAGCTTCCAAATCTGGAAGGCTCGCATGTCGCATTCTTAAGTACCGACGTGACACTAGCAAAAAACAAAACACCGGAATTCGTCGCAGCCTCCATGCCTACTCTCTCCCCAAACTGACAAAGAAGCTGAGTTGCAACCTCCCCCGCCCAGAGTGCGCCGGCGGTATTTTCAAAGAATATGAATAAGAATAATATGAAAAAACTCCCCCGCCTCCACCGACCTACTGCAGGGGCAGCATCCCCAAAAGTCTCTCGCCGACTAGGACTCAGATAACACGGCTCTCAAGACTGTTGCCAGGAATCGTCCAATACAAAAGTGTCTGGGCTAGCCTTCGTGAACCCCTGATCCTGAACCCACGTTCCCAGCTGCCTTGTCCTGCTTGTTCTCAGTCTCAACAAGCTGCTCAGTGAGCTGCTCAGGCGTGCTTTCTTCAGACCTGTCCAGTCATCAGGGCAATGCAGCTACCCGGCCACTCCAGCCGAGGGTCCGGCGCCATCCGGCAGCAGCTCACTCTCAGCTTTCTCTGCAGCTGTTTCTTCGTGGCTTCGTGAGGTCTATGTGAGCAAGTTGTTGGCATGCCGTGTGGATGCAGGTTGGGCTTCGTATTTGGTTGCAACGCTATGAATGACGTGAGCACATGCTGCTCTGGTCCGACAACGGCTACGTGCAAGGGGCCAGCCAGGCTACCTTCTGCAGCAATTCAAGCTGAGGTTCGTACGGATTCCACTCATACATGAGTAAGGCAGCCACTGCTATGTCCCTCTGCTAGGCGGGATGCGTTGCGCGGGGCCTCGAAACGTGAGGCATCTCGACCGTTCTTGACACTTGACACTTGATACTTGACACCGATGTATGGGCGATGCCCACAACGCAGACGGGGCATTCTCAGTAGCATCCAGGGCTTAGTGCTAAGTGGGCTCATGGACAGACAGGGCTTTAGAGTCATGATTGGCATCATCCGGTCCTCCTGTCCAATCCCGCGCACCAAGTTGGTGTGGACAACCTCTGATGCGTAATTTCCACTTGCTAAGTCGTGCTAAAGGCTCCTGAATTGATGCAATGGCATGACGTGCTGACTCAAGGCCTGAGGGCTGCCGGCGACAAACGCAAGAGCCATCTTAGAGGTCTTGCTTGCGCGAACAGCGCGGTGTTTGTTTGCTTCTGCTATGCAGAAGAAGCATCATAAAGCTTTGAATGGTAGACATTAGAGCTGGGATGGTGTCACTTGCATGCCGCATATGCAATGACCCTACTACGCCAGCTGACATGTCGAGCCAGCATCACCGATAGTAGCTTGCGATAAGGATGGAGTGATCCGCCCCATCTGCCAAAATCTTCCTGCTACTGTTGGCAAACGTTTTTTGCTACGGCAATTGCTGAACTCCTCGCTGGACAAACTCCAGTCCTCTGCCTACCAAGCATAGGCAGGTTGTTGCACAAAAACGGACGGTCAACTTTTGCAGGTCATGTGCTTCACCTGCAGTGTAGCACGTGCATCCTGACTTGAATTACATCAAAATTGTCTGGTCTCTCAGGCCAGGCTCGAACTTGAAAGTGTTGACGAGGACACCTCTCTGTGTTTGCAACGGGTTTCCAACCAGGATACAGCGCACCCCAGCAGTAAATGTAGTAAGCCAAACAAACTCTTGGGAAAGGGAGTCAGCTTGCAGGCTGCGCCTCCAGCGTGCAGGAAGTGAAAGGCAGGGTCATCTAAGCGCGAGATCAGCCTTCCTCGATGACAGGGGTGAAGATCTGACTGCCGTTAAAATGTCTTCAAGCAAGGTCCTTCGAGTAGAAATTACTTTAAGCAACCGTATGGGCCAAACGTTGCAGCCAACATTTTGTGTGATTGGCTCTGTCCTGCTATCGTGAAATTTCGGAAGGTGACATTGGCGATTGTTGCTTTGCCCTTCGTGGCCGTTGCAAAGGCAAAGCGGGTGACATTTCCGGCGATGGTCAGGCCATCAAAGAGGACATTGCCCAAGACACCGTTCTCTAAGCGAAGGCTCAGCGGATGTGACACATCTCCATCAATCTGCAAGTCTTGCCAAACGAAGGGGCCCACCAATGCTGCTGGGTCAGCTGACTTGGAATCCACAAGACTCACGACGGCATTGTTAGGCCTTGTGTCATATTTCTCCCAGTCATCAGGTGCCCGCCATTCATTCTCAATGACACTTGCAGCGCGATGAGTGATGTTGACCAAATGCAGTCCTGCCCAGCCAAGTTGAAAGGTGCCACCATTGTATGACTGCCACAGCACCATGTTGTCGGTCGCAATGTCTCCGTCTCTGACCTTGATGAGGTCATCAGTGCTTCGGATAAAGGAATTACTGGCAGAAGTGTTGGCTTCGAAGTGGCCGCCGCCATTGTTGGCCGCCCAGCCCAAGCCACGAAACATCCTCATCTTGCTGCCACTGACAATCACATCATAGAGCCGAAAATTCGGATTTACCACCTCGCATCCAGGAAGTCTCTCACTGACTGCGGGTTTTCTATAGCCACGGAGCCCCCAGCTAGAATTAAGAGACTGCTTTCGTGGTAGTCTGCACCCAAATTTCCCACCCAAAGGCACAAAGACCACGAAAGAACTAAAGCAGGTAGCAATACCGTCCAGCCCTCCGTACACTAACATATGCGTCAGGCAGCAGAGTAACCTGGCATGATATAATACACTATGATCACCTACTTGCTCGATACGGAATGCAGAACGTGAAGTATCGTACAGCATGCAGAAAATGGCACGGCACAGGCGATGAAGTCTAATACTACACACGACAGTAGGGGAGTAACGGGAACCAATTTGGGAGTAACGGGAACCATGTCTCCAAGCCTGTAGCAGTAGCAGTCTGCGAAAGTAACGCCAACCGGGCCGATGGCGTAACTACTGCAGGAGAGAGCCGAAACCGAAAGCAGGACAAAAGATACTGCACTGGAATCTTGCAAAATTCGCAAAGTAGGGGGACCCAAAATCGGTCCCCCTTAACCACGAGCAGGACTCAGCCAGGAATCGAACATGATCGAACATGAGTGTGTCGAAGGGCACACTGCTTTGAATTCTGCGAGGGGCACGGTGTCCCTCCAGAATAAGCTACCATTAAGGCCAGCAATGGAAGGAATCCGCAGGTCCCGAAATGCAATTCTGTAACAGCTATGACCAGATGCGTCTAACTGGGGGACCGGAATTCGGTCACTCTTTTAAAAGATTTCAGCGGAAGCGTTCGAAGCCGTCTGGAAGAATGCTTGGAGGTCCAGTCCGCTTGATTCCCACCGACAATTCCCGATACAGCCGGGCCGGCTGGTATGTCACAGGAACGGCCGGGTCTGGTTACAAGATGTTACAAGTACGGGCTGGGTTCCCGTTGCAAATCACTGTTACGGACAGCTGGCTCCTGTTACTTCCAACCCTCGCATAGTGTGTAGTGTAGTTTGTGCAAGGCGTACCATGGAAATGTGACCAAAAATACGCAAGTCAATTTAAGATTTACATTGTACGCAGCATCACTATTTCAGAAAAGTGGAGGGAAGTTTTGGCTTTGAGGGCAATCGGTCTGAGGGTTCCCTCCCAAAGGCTTGTCCGAAATCTTGCCCGGGTGCAACACCAAGGCTGCATTCATCAACGAAGCTAGCGTCTGGTGCACTGTGCTGTCAATATGCAGGCTCAAGACTCGCATCCCTCCAAATTTCTCACTTCAACTCCACGACCGCCCGTATCTGTGCCAAACCCTGAACTCGTATGCAATGCAATAGCTGCAACTCAGCCAGCTTGCAGCCAAGGAACTGTCAAACCCCAGACGTCACCGCCCGCTGAGCCGCCAAATGACAACATCATCCGCGTTTCGTTCCACAGATCTCCTGGCCACCATGCAGCTGCACAGTTTCTTCCATGTAGTCTTGCATAGATTGCCCCGAGAGGTATCAACACTACCCTGGCACCAAAGAATCAAAGAACTCCAAAGCCTATTCATCATCCCAGCACCACCACAATAATGATCAGCTGCGGGCACAGCGCGAATAGCCGCGAGCAAAAGTTTTCATCTCATGTCCTTTGCGCTCGTGGTACCTGAAGTAGCGGCCATCCAAGATTCCAGGTCCATACACGTTGGTTGGCCGCTGTTTGCACTGCACCGATAACCTCACAACTTGATTTCGAGGCTTTGCAGTCAAGGGTTTAGGTTTCAATTCAGGTCTAGAGATATCAGGATACCCCAACCTGCGCTTTTAGCTTAGGATTTGAAAAGGCTGAAAGGAGACAATGAGCTTGCCGTAGACATAGGCGCCTCGTTGGAGAAAAACCGACGGCACCTGCCAGACCAACATCAATCGCTCAGATGCTGGCAAGGAACGATCACAACTTCAATAGGGGGAGGGCAGGGGGGTCTGATTCAGATATCAGATTTGGAGTTCACCTTGTTGCGCAACCCCCCGCAGAAGAGTTTGGGGTGCGGATATCCTGCCTCGCAGGAGATGTTCAGGACACCTCCATTGCCGACGTAGTGTTCTCCAGGCGGAATCACCAATGCATCATGACTCACCTGACATGTGAGTTCGTGAGCTTCCATTGCGGTGCACACTTGCTGCTTCAAGCACTCCGTCGAAGCTTGTGAATCGCCCTGCACGCGCAGCTAGGATGCCAAGCCTACAAAGCTGAAACCGCGCTGCGCACATCCCAGACTATACTTGTATGCAACCATGCCAGCGTTTTTGGAGGCAAACCATGTGGCGTCTTCTAATTCTTCTATTCCCGGCGATCCAACCTTAAGAAGACCTCGCAGCCCTTGATAAAGGCTGCTAGGGTCTTTGCAAAGCGTGCAAGCAGGTCGAGATCCACTATGACGAGGTACCGCTGGCGTTGGCTCACTGACAAAAAGCAGCATCGCGTCGTGGGTGCTGGAGTCCATGCTGTACTTGTTCGAGTTTGCACTGGCATAGACAGATCCGTAATGCACAGAGAGGTGCTTGCCGCAGCCATGCACTTCAAATGAGACTGTGTGAGCATCTGGAGAAACACGGAGCTGTATGCCATATCGCCTTACATCATGAAAACGTCTGCGGGGCAAAGCTAATCCCTTCAGCCTTCAGCTGCTAAAAGCAAGTCGCTTAGGCCGAATATGAACATTGCTTGGAAAGGGCGCCTTCTTCCTGGTGACTTCCACAGTCGAGACACCTCAGCTGTAACACTACCTTCTACGCTCTGCACGAATTCCACTTCAGCTCATCATTCACAAGCCTGCCGAATGCTGTCGATCCGGAGCTCTATCATGATTTGGCTTCGAGTCAGCCAGGGTGCTTTTCTCGCATGGCTGCGCAAATTCCACCCACGACGTTGATCGATCTGCAGGCTCGGGTCCGTCTTGCCGGTCGCTAGGCACGTTGATGCCATAGACGTGCGGCTGCACCTCTGCAAGGTAACCCCAAATTGTGAATACAGGCAAGTCTACGTAGGGCCTGACGGGGCCTGAGGCACCCAATTGGCACATAGAAGTCAAATGCTGCAAACTGCCCTGTGCAATGGCCAGCTCACAGGGAGCTAGGATGAAAGCAGCCGGAAGAATGTGAAAAGGCACTGGGTTGAGACCCCAAAAACTGGCACGAAGGCAGGAGAACTTTCTGACTCCTTCCCCTTGATGCCAATCAAGACGCTGATTGTCCCTTGTGATGAATCGTCACAGAAAACTCAGATGACCAGGGTCCTTCATTGCCAGCATAATACTCGAAGCCTTTCTCACCAAGCGCGTGCAGCACTGCAGTGCACAGCGCTAGACAATGAAAGCGCTGACGAATGGGCGCCATTGCGGCAAGACCTGTCTGAGATGAAGCCAGCTGCGCCATGAGCAACTAGACGCGCCCGGTGCAACATGGTCGTAACATGAGGCATCTTCACCACGTCATTGTCACTTTATCGTATCATGCAGTGTACTGAAGCCCACTACTCACAGACACCAAAATTGCATCGTTTTGTTTCTGCAAGGCTCCTTTGGCACGAGTCTCAGACACTCAGAGGCTCCAGAATTCTGTCTGGGCAGCTCGCAGCTGCGCGTCAAGCTGGGCCAGTGAGGAGAAAGCCTCAACGTAAACGTAGAAGATCTTTCAAAGTAAATGCTCTATCACACGCATGCTGTGGAGCAGCCTGCTGCGGCTTCGCAGGTGCCGACACCTGCCTGGAGCCTGCCAGGGCAATACAAGAGCATCCACACCAGCGGTCCCGTGTCTTTTCCATCCCTTTTCTGAAACAATGATTGCGGCTTGGCCAACATGACTGCTCGAAAGGCCTCCCACGATTGGCTGCGGCGTCGATCGCACGACTACCTGCAAACTGCATCTTCGAGAATTCTGAATATGGGCAATTCAGCACAGGCCGAATCCTCTCTGAACAGTGTCGGAATTCTCAGCAGATCTCAGCAGTGGCAACCTGATTCTAACAGACTGTGCCTGCGAAGGCGAATGCGGTGAAGACCCTCGCGCTCGCCATGTCCTCAGCGCAGCAGAAGTGTCACGAGCTCTAGAACAACGCGCTCGAGGCCAGAATTTGCCAAGCATCTCTGGCGAGTGACGGCGCTCCAGTTGATCCGTATGTTGCTGGCGTTGCAGTCTGTGCGCTCCTTGCAAGATGTTTGAGCACCCGGCATTGAGGTGCATCTGTCAAAGTTTGGGATTACCGTGGATGCTTTGACTTGCCACCAAACGTGTCTACAAACCTCTTGACATCCCAAGCAGCAAACCCTCAGCGAGTCGAAGAACAAACCCCAACCTCATGCTTTGCGTTCTTTGTGGCTTCGTGCCTGGAGCATCTGGGCTGGGGCTGCGTGGGCCAAGCAGCGCTCGCGCGGCCTGCAAGAGGAGGAATCAGAAGAGATGGCCAAGGTTGTTCAAAGCTCCACCAGCCAGTGTGCTTACCAGCCTCCGCTGCTGGGCTCCTGGTTGCAGCGGCGTGGAAGCCTGGCTTTGGCCCAAGCTAAAGACTCGTCGAAAAAGTGGACTCCCTTGGTGCCTGCGTTGGCCAAGGCATCCCAAGCACTTTGCAACGCCTGCGACGGGCGCCAGGAAATTGCCTCATGCCCTTCTGTCTGACGTTTCGAATCCACTGCGCAACCTGCAGCCGCCGCTCGGCTGCCCTCACCCTGCCCACACAAACGCGCTGTCGGACATGTGTCAGGTCCAAGGTTCTGAAATCCCATACTCCACCTTGGAGAGTCTCTAGCATGGAGCAAAGTTTTACAACAACAATCCGGCCTTTCCGCTTGCTGGAGGACCTCATCGGGTCAGGCAGCTGTCGAACGTAATATGCAGCAACAAATTATCACGTCCAGGCATGGACCATGGAAGGCGCTAGAGTCTGGGTCGCGCAAACACAGACATCCTTCTGGCTGAGTGCGGCGACGCTGGCACGACGCCTCTCTTCCGCGCCCTTCCGGCGCTCGCGTGTTAGGTGTTGAAGTTCCTGAACCTTTAGACAGGCCGCATGGAGGGACACTGGAGCCATTCTGTATCATTCTGTACTGTGCAGCCTCCTCGCTCTTCTTGGCTAACAACTCCTAGCGCAATGAGTTCAATGAAAGGCCTCCACTTGACTTGAACCAAAACCTTGGTCACGCCTCGAGGCGAGCCACCTCCGCGAGCACCGAGGGGTCCTGGGTGGCTGTCACCAAGACTTGCAAGCAGTAAGGACGAAAGCTTGCCCTCTGTCAACAAAGACTCGCAGCAAGTCCGACCCTCCTTTGCACGAAGGTGGATTACACCGAACAAAGTAGAGGGAATTGGCAAACCATTATCCCACGACGGGAGTACATAGGATCTGACGCCAACCCAAACAAGCTGGCCACTGGGCACAAAAACACCCCTCAAAACAAGAAAAAGGAAAAAGAACAGGAGTTCCATCTGCGGGGGAGATGGGCCCAAAATACAACCTTTTGTACGCTCTTGCCATCTTTACCCCAGGGAACACCAGACAAGTAGCAGAGCCATGGGAACCAGCAGTCAGGGAACTTGAGGTAATTGTATGGTGCGCTGTTCGTTTGGCCTGCCCCTTCTGTTCGTATTCCCAGATCGTGTAGTAAGGGGTGGTGAACCCGACTGCCGCGGTGCCAAGTGCGTACACTGCAGATAAACAAGGATGACATCGTCCCAATGTGGCAATTTAGGCTAGTGCAAAGTAACGTTGTGTACCAGGGCTGCAAAACACATGGAGAAGAAGCTTCTCGGGGGAATCTGTAGTGTACACTTCGAAGGCCTGCCAGTAGCGCAGACATGTGAAGAACAGAGAAACCCAAAACCGTCCCGAAAATGCCGCCCCAAAAATGTTGCGCAACGGGGTACTGTGTAATTATGGGTAGCGGACGTTGGGAAGTGAAAGGTTGCAGGGACATAGAGAATGTGGGAAGTCTCGCCAATCGCTCGAGACGGGAGAAGGGAAGGTCCTAAGCCCCAAAAAAGTCATTGCAAGTGTACCATCCGTATCTACACGTTGAATTTTCGAGTTGATTCGTCGTAATCTTGACATGCGCGCCCACACTCTCTCTCTCTCTCTCTTCTTCTTCTACTGGCCTTACCCACCCCCTAAGAGGCAGGTTGGGGCTACGCCCGTGGCCGGGCAATGTCCACGGATCCGGTCTGCAGGTGAGGGCCGGGATGCTGCAAATACAGGACTTCCAAGACCTCCCCGAACACAGATACATACTACCCCACAGCTTGGACGTCCCGTATCGGCTTCTCCCCTACTCGAACTAGTTGTGAGACTGGATGCCAACAGCTACAACTCGATCCAACACATCCCCAGTCAAAGCACACCCACGCGAAACACAATGTCAAACTCCCGTGTGTCGCTTGCTGCTCAAGCACGCCTCCGGTCTCCCCACCACACCGCTCTGCTGGCAGTATTGCGAAGTCTTCTTCTTCTTCTCACTGCAGTATTGCGAAGTCTCTCTCTCTCTCTCTCTCTTTCTCGCTCTCTCTCTCTCTCTCTGTGTTTCTTCTTCTACAGGCTCTACTCTACAGGCTCTACTGCTCTTTCTTTCTTTCGTGCGGGTTATGGAGCAACCTTGTCGCCGCTCCACTGCCCAGCCCGTGTTGGGCTGTGTGATCGTCCTCACCCCTTGTTGGTCCACACATAGCTATTCATCTATTACCCCTACATTACTTATCACTACCAGCTAGGTTGACTTGCTATTGTGGAGCCGTTGGCGTGGCCGGTATCGCCATGTCCTGTGGGGACACTGCCAACAGTTGACCTAAAAACACCGCAGAGTTAACATGGAGGGAAGAGTTCATAAATGTTGGTTCAAGTGATCCTGTTGGAAGGTGAAACCCTAGCTTGAGGGAAGCTTACCTATTTGTGACGGCTGCAAATGTACTTGACCGGTTGTGTGTGCATGTTTACCGGGTTCCCTCTGAGTTGCTTGTAAAACTTCAGTTTGCTACCTAGCACGCTGTCCCTTGGGGTATCTGCGGTAAACACTCCTCCTTCTTCTTCTACTGGCCTTACCTACCCTCGAAAGAGTAGGTCGGGGCTACGCCCCGTGGCTGCGCGCGGTCCGTTGCTCCAGGTGAGATCTAGCGGCTAGCGGACTTTCCCATTAGGTCCCTAGGAAGCTTTGTTACCAGGTTCGGCGGGGTGCATGGTGAATTCCCTTCCTTCTTCTCACTCGAAGTCTTCTGACGTGTTCGGTTTGTACTTTTGGTAACAGCGGGTTTGGTATGGTCTCGCGATTGTTCCACTCAAAAGCTTGCAATTTGCTGGCTCTCATGCTAACTCTCATGCATTGAGCTCCTTTATCTCACATCCAGCTAATTGTTCAGTCTCCCATTCCGCAGTTGTATTTCTCCAAGATTCGTCTCATTTCTGGCAACCAGGTTTGTAAGAATGGGCTGTCTTGATCGCTCCTCCGCTGCCACAAGCAAAGCATACATGTCCTCATCTCCCTTTGTCACTGCCTCCTCCCTCACACGTTCCACTTTGTCTTGCCTTGCCGCCACTGATGAAGTTGATGAAGAGCGCAGGTCTTCTCTACCATTGTCAGTGATGCTCGTCGCCGGGTTAAAGTAAAACTTCGTGCGTCTTTTCCGGTTCCCACTGAAAGTGGTGTACGTCGCTGAGCCATGGCTTTTTCTCGCAACTTCTCCGACAAACCCTCTCAAGACCCAGATTTCACTTACACAACCTTCGAGGATTCATCCAGTCCACCCCTCCACGGTACTCCCCTGGAGACAAAGGCACTCGCTAATTAAACTTCAAAAGTTTTCCTTAGTTTCCAATCCAATACAACCGGGTTCTCAATTTTCCCACGGCAGGGGCTTATCCTTCCAATATCACCAGTGATAGCGTGATGGCGTGATCGCAACACATCAGGTAAACACTCCTCTCTCTCTCTCTCTTGTTTCTGGGCAGCCCGCTGCATCGCCCATCGAGCCGAGCTCTGATTGAAGGCCTTCGAGGAACCAGACGTCAGCGGACGGCAACTTGACATTAGAGCATGCTAACATGATTAGGTCATCAGCAAACTTTGAAGAATTGCGGTGGGGTGCATGGGCCTTCCACCATTGACTCCACGCGGTTTTGCAACGTATGGCTCATTGACCGCAAATCCTCGGATGGTCTGAAAGTCCATGTCGTCTGCCCAAATAGGAAATGTTTGCAAAGGAAGTGCAGAGTCCGACACAGCTTCCTATTGCTTCACCAGATAAATTGGAGCATGAAGATTAAACAAATTCCAGTCGGTCCGAGATTCTTTCTGATCTCGCAAGGCCATGCAGAACAAGCGAGCCTCGGTGCAAATGCACAGGAGCCCAAGGCTGGGGCCTATTGCACGCGAGCCTGCTGTAAAATGCACTTCTAGACTTCTAACTAGCTGTGAAGCTTCGCAAGACTGCGTTCACGCATGTTCTTCCGAGGAACAGTTGAGCCCCCAAGGCTCTGGATGGATCGCCGTAGTGCGTCGTTGCCCTCTCTTGGTAAAGAACCAGGGGGCAGACTGCTTAGAATGAGTAGGCACAACTGCATCATGCTTTGCTGTGCCAGTACAACCCAATGAGAGTACTTGTACTACCTCGTCAGACTTGATATACTGGCTTCAGGGAAGAGAGTCAGAGATTCACACTGCAGCAGGATCCATCCTCCTCAGCGTTCTCATCAAATGACTCAGCTTCACCATAGACACCTTGGAATTGGGTCAAAGTCACTCTGCCTGCCATGCTTCCAAGCCTTGCAAGCTCAATGACACATACAAAGTTGGTCATGTTTGTAGAAGCTGGTAAAGCTGCCTGCCTGCATCCAGCGCACTTGCATGGACCAGCAGGCAGCTCAGCTGGTGATGCACCTGTCTCATGGCACTTTGTGGCCACCCGTTGATAAAAAAACAGTTGCGTTTCTGAGCTGACTGTGTCAAGCAAAATGTAAGCAGAGCCGTCGACCAGCACGCAGGTTCGCATCTGTTCCAGCAAGCGGCTGGTGCGGTCGCCTCACGTCGCGCAGCTCATGGTGGCAGAGCTAGTGCTGATAGTTTCCACAACCGTTTCATGCCGGGTTGAATGACAAATGTCGCACCTGCTGGCGAGTGCGGTGTGGTTGCACCTGCATCCATGTCCTGCAGGTGAGTACGCTCTTTTACGGAGCCCTTTTGCCAGACCTTTCCACCACGACAGAGGCAATTTCTGAAATGCTCAATTATAATCAATGCACCTTCTTCAGACCATTAGATACCGATCTTGCAATTCCGCAATGTTCTTAAACTTCAGGATTGCGCCGACATGCTGGCAACAATGCACTTGTGGACAATTATTGGAAGGAAATGCTCATGTATGTCAAGTAGGCTTGGCTCCCTGGCTTCCTTCCACAGCCAGGTGATATGACAGGACGTGGGACCTGCATCCAACCCGAAATTTGGGCGCCTCCATCATGTTCAGACCAACTTCCATGGCAGCTCCAATCCAAATGCAAATCTCCTTCTTGGCGCATTGAAGAAGCGTACAGTATGGTACAGTCTCCTCACTGATGTGTCCTCCAGCTTTCCCTCCCTTTCTCCACTGGTCCACTGCTTGAGCCGACGCAGATTGATCTGGCACAGCAACAGCTGCCACTCTTGCTTTCCTTGCTAGACTGCGTAAACGAAGTATGATCCTCACGGACTCTGCCGCCGCGTCTTGCAGTAAGCCAACAAGTACACATGTCTTCAAGGAGTTCAATTGATGGCTTCATCTCACCCACGCATAACCCTCAAAGTAAACAAAGGCTATGAGCACGACCTGCAATTCTGAGCTGATCATTTTTTAAGAAGGCGAATGACCTTTGCATTTGCACTTCACGAGCGGAACTGCTGCGACACAGTTCTGCTTGGACGCCTCTGTCAGTAAGCTGCTTTATCAGAGAGGCCGCGTCGCCTGCCAAACCTCGGGACAAGTGTGACATCTGAATCCGTACACTCTTCTTTGCAAGTGAAAAAGTCGCACCGGTACATCTTGCCCAGCGGCGGGCGAGAACGTGATGTTGGCAACTGGCCGAAGCTTCGCCCGAATGCTGTGGATTTCTTTGCGCTTTCCCACCGCTCTAGATTCTCCAAGCCTTGTGTTTTACATGTTGGGCTGGAGAGCTGCAACGCAGCAACCTTTCAAAGGTTGCAACTTGGCGCTGCACGCAAATCCTAGGGTCGGGGATGCCTGCACAATCTGCACATCTCTGACGCACAGAGCATCCTACATAGCCAACTGTACACTATCACATGGCAAGCAGTAAGCCCGCCATCTTTTGACAGCTTCTGGACTGGCACTCACTTGCGCATCGCAATCGGTTCTCGCGAACCCATCAGTCCTGATTCGTTTGCCTGCCCACGTGGAAGCTGTGCTGCTTGCTGGACCAACTCAATCGGTTGTCGTCCACGGAGTACGCTTGCAGTTGGTGCGGCAAGGCCTGAAGTTCCAGCCGCAGCGGGAATTCTTGCCTTGAGCAATTACCGACGGATCAGGCTCCTGTCTTGCACAAGGCACTCTGGCCTCACGGGCATGGTGACGCCAAGGTCCAGCGGAGGCGGGTTCGCACGATGCATGTTGAAGAGGTGGACCTTTGTGATGCTGCTGCTTGGCAGTAAAGCTCAAGATGCTGCAACATGAGCACGTGACGTGAAATCAACGTAGGCAACGATGAACCATACTACCATATTCACTTCCACAACTTCCATGGCAGCATCATGAGAAAGCTAAGGGCAAGGCGATTGGCAAGTGATCTCGCCTAGTTGCAACAAAAGAAGGGGCCAAGATGTTTGGGGGCAAGCTGTTGGTGTGGACGGCAGTTGGCTCCGCGATGACCTACAGCATCTGACAGCTTACCAGGGCTGCAGCTGAATCGCCACATCAAGGGGGTGTGGGCGAATGTGACCCTTCTCCTGTCTGTAAAGCAGCAGGAAGAGAATTGTGTCAGCTCCGGGTGCGTCCTCCACGTTCACTGCGCTGATCATACCCTCCTGCTGCGGCCTCAGCCGCTGGAACGGGTCTGCCTCCGCACAGTTTCAACGCTCTGCCAAGACCACTTCAAAGCAGCCAACAAGTGAAGTCTTAGCAAATGTCAGTGCGTTCAGATCCAAGGCATTGCAAGGATGTCTGGTTGCAAAAGCGTACGGCGAACCTGCCCAAAGTTGTAGCTAAGCGGCTCGAAAGCTCAGCAAAAGCTGACAGAGAAGAACATCGCCCATCTGCGAGAAGAGCACAGTACGCCATGACGCTACGACAACACTTCGTACCAAGACTTGCTTCAAGCTCAGAAAGATGTCCAGCTTCAGGAAAGCTTTAGAAACCCTTCCCACCTCAGCAGCAAGGAATAGGGCGGTGCCTGCAACAGGACAGCGGTAGCATCGTATGGTGCTAATGCACACACAACCAGAATGAGTGGCGGGGTTGAGGTTGCAGGTTCCCATTGCAGCACTTTCTGAGCTGCGGACGGTGCTGCCGCGGTGACAGCGGTGCCCCTGGCCTTGACTGTAGGCTTCATACAAGACATGAAGTAGTGTCCCGTAATGCTCAGCACGATGCGGGAAGCCAGCATGAAGTATCATCCTCAGTGTCAGGCTGGGTGTCTCCAAGGCCACGTCTCTCCGCGAGTGCCAGTCAACTTGAGAGAGCTGGGACGAAAGCTCAATCATGGACAGGACTGGTGAGACAGCACGCAAGCAGACAGACCATATACGACCAGAAGGGCAGGCAGCCCAGCCCTCACCTGCCCACTAACAGAACTACCGATAGCCTCCTAAAAAACACCCTCCAGGCTCCCTCCAAGATCCACCCAAGATCCCCCCAAAATCACCCCAGATTCCCCCAAGATCCACCCAAGATCCACCCAAGATCCCCCCAACATCCCCCCAAGACCCCCCAACATGCCCTCAAGACCCCCCAAGATCCCCCAAGATCCCCCAAGAGCCCCCCAAAATCCTTCCAAGATCACCCCAAGATAACATGCAAGGATGTGAAAAGGCCTCCCGCGGCAACACCGGAAAACCCGCCCTGCGGTGCAGGGAAGCCGCAAAAACCGGCCAAAATTGGCACCCCCCCCAGACCGCCGCCCATGATCCCAGGCTCACTCCGTGAAGTATTAAACGAAGCTCCCACACGGGGAGCTTTCGTGAGAAGGATTGCTGGCCAAGTGGCTTGACCGTGTCGTAGTCCCGAGCACACAGACATTGACGAAAGTGCGCTGTGGCTTTCGAGTTGTCCTCATCCAACATCATCCAAAAACAGCAGTGCAGGGCAGTATGGGCAGCAGCACTTTCCACACGTTGCACACATTTATGGATGTTGGTTGCACAAGTAAGCGCTGGCTGTCCTTGACTTGGATGAGGGATGGTAAGAAGAGGTTTGCAACATCCCAACCTCGGCAAGCGCTAGCGCGTATGCCATCTGACAAAGCTTGGCAAGGCTTGTGGGTTCCCAAGCACACTGCGACCAGGGATGTAAACGCGGCCAAACTGTGCCTCCTCTGGCACAGGCCCCTGGCAGACCAGTGCCCGTCAGGAAAGAACAGGTCCAGCCGCAATCTTGGCTGTGTTGCGTCCGCTCGATTTGTGGCTTCCCGCAATTCTCCTGAACAATTCAAAGGCTGCGTTCCACAGTTTGCAAGCTCAACACATTTGCGCAGGACACCCGCCTGCGGCTCGCAACGCCATATAGGGAAGCACGGGGCAGCATCAACGCAGTGTCTAATTTTCTTGTATATGTGTCAACTCTTGAAGTCTGATAGAGTCATTGAGTCTCAGAAGCAGATTCCCGACAATGCATACGTGCTCATTGCCTCTACCACTTTTAGCAGGGGCTTCCGCAAACAGTGGTTGCACTTGTGCTGCACTATAGTACTACACGTCATGATTTGGCAGAATGATGCGTTCAAGTCAAACACTCGAGAATGAAACAGCACGAAAAAAAGCTGTCCCAGCATTCTCGGCCGTGTTTTAAGATACCAACTGTGTGCTTGAATCAAAATGCATCTAAATGCATCTATCATGTCTCAAATCCCAGCTTGGGCAGTCACTGCTGGTCCCAGCGATGGATCCCAAGCTCCTCATGAATGGCCAACTGGAATGTATAATCAATATCTGTCATAGCAATTACCTGCCTCCCCAACTTTGTTTTAACAGACATCCAAGACAAACCCCACATCCTTGTGTGACAACGGGTGGAGCGCCAGCTTCCCGCATCAGCTTCGGACGGACTACCTGCAACGAAGCGGCATCCCAGAGCACCCAGTCCGCTACAGTCTCGCAAGAAAAATGAAGTAAACTGCAGTTTTCTGGGCTTCTTGGCCTCTTGACCTAGCCGAAGTCCTCCGAGGCCTAGAGGACATCTGCGGATGCAAGCTTGCTTCGAAAGCTCACCAAATGGTGAAAATTGTCAAGGCGGCGCGGATGCATGCCAGATAGCAAGGCTTCCCAGGTTCAAGTCTCGGCAAGTCCTTTCTTTTAACCGCGGAAGTATCAGGTCGCTGTGTTGCCTTCGCTGGCCTTTCAGCTCAAGTGAATTCTGTTCCCATACCATGATTGCTACATTTGACGGCCATGAACAAGTGCAATCAAGCGCTCCGCTAGCCTCAGGATCCAGCGGCCTCGCGTCAAATACAGTGACACATAGTACATCATCTAATGACATACAGGATGCAGCAGGAATTTCTGCTAAGCTAAATGGCCGTGGCTTTCTGATTTGGTCATGCTCAAGGCCCGAGGCTCTGGCCGAGGCTCTCCACGCCCATCGACTCTAACCTTTGCAATTCTTTACACATCTTTACAGTGACGTGAGGCTCAGGAAACACAAGACCATGGAGGGCCAGGCTGTGAGCTGCAAAATTCTGCAAACCTCCTCCAACACCTCAAACTTAGGCGATGCAATCTCCAAGGCTGGCACCATGCACGGTGAGCCGATCAGATGTTGAGCCAGAATCTCGCAAAGGATGGTGGGAGTGTTCTCCAACAGCTGAACAACTTTTCTTGCAAGATCTTGCAAATCATGCAGAGTTTGATCAGCTCAGCAGCCCAGTCAGAGGAAACTCCAACCGGCATGGTGCATGGTAATGCTGCGGATGCTGCGGACTTCTCAGACTTACCAGGCTCGAAACCCCAAATGAAAGCAGACCCCGTGCCAACCTCCGCCTCCGCAGTTTGGCAGTCCGCCCGGTCAAGGACCACCAGCTCCTCTTGCAGCAATCAGAGAGTCTGAGGCAGAAAGCTTCGCTCCACAGCGTCTCGAGCATCGGGACATGCACGCTGCCAAACTGGAGGGACGCATGCGCCTTCCCATCGCCATTTGGACGAAGAAAGTTGAACCTCAGACGACGTTTGGCCCGGCTTAGGGTGTCCAAGGCGCAGAGATCCTGAGTTGTTTGCACAAGCTGCTGCTGGTCACATCGGGCAACCTGCTCAAGGCATCATAGCTTATATCAGCATACTGGAACCACTTGCTCAAATGCTTCTAAGGGCTTATCCTACCTTCATGCCCATGCCGGTACAATATTTGTGACTTTGTGACTGCGCAAATCTCTCAACAGGCAGTTCTGTCGTTCTGCCCTTGAAATTGTTTGTTGCAAGTCCTGCGCACCTTACAATCACTACCAGTTTTGCGAGAATAGGTGTCTGGAGATGAGCTTGTGCATTGCTACCGGACAGATCGTGATCCACGGATTAGGCTGCAGCCACCAGCCCCAGCATGAGACATGACAAATGGCACTGCGCACCGCTCTGGCCAGTTCCGCAACGTTTCGCATGGTTTGCCCAGCGAAGGAGTGAAGGACAATGTTGCCTGCAGCTGGTGCAAGCATACTCCTTCGATCATCGATCGACAAAATCCTGAGGTTCTGTCCAAGTCCATGGTAGCCTGAATTGCATGGATGCGCCAAGACCTGTCCAAGGGAATGGCCCCGCTTCTGCGGGGCGAAGCATCCAAAACTGGGAGAGCAGCGGAGACTCTCAATGTGTATTCTCGAAGCAGGACTGCTGCTTGCATGCAGCCGTTGAAAGCAGTTCCGTCGAAGTCATGTCTGAAGAAGTGCAGGTTGCCAAACCTTATAAGGCACACTTTTTTGGCCGCTGCGCTGCACACGAAGAAGGATATGCGGCCCTCTTGGAGACGTGTTCGTACGTCTTCGAAAAACTCATCAACTCGTTCTTGCGCCTTAATGACCTCGGAGCTGGCAACTCTGGTGATTTGGCGATTTACGATAGCTACATTCTGTGGCACCTCGTTGTCTGACAAGGTGGCCTGGACAATCCAGCTGTTGTCATCCAGAGCCTGATTGCAGTCCCGCACAGTTTCAGATTGAGAGCCTCTAGTAAAGACACAGCGCACCTTGATGTCGAGCCGGCTGTCATCCCGCCTCTCCCCAGGTGGGAACCTGGCGCTTGAGCCAGGGATGCTGGCATCTCCCTCTGCGAAGTAACAATTTGCCAGGCCCGCGATTTGAAGAGGAGGCGGCCTTTCTCTTGCATGAGCACTGAAGGCCTCCAACAAGGGCGCCAAGCTCTGATCCACACACTTCAGAAGCCAAGCAACGTACCTCAACAAGCTTGCCAAGCTCTGCTCACCTGAACAAAGCCCAGCAATGCCCGGCGTACGGAGCATGGGATTTGAACGGAGCAATGCTTCCGCAAGGAAGTGTAAGGCCTCCTTCTTCACTGGGAAGATTCCCCAAGAAGTACTTCACCTCAGGCAACAGCTACTGTACGCCAACTCCTTGACAGGAAGATCTTCGCACCTGCCCAGAAACGACTACAGGACACTCTGGCTCTACGCATCGCACACGGTATCATCACCCAATTTTGCCATGCTAGCAAACAATCGCGCTTTTTCGGGTGCAAGGTGCTCCAATCGACCTGGCGCCTGCGGCAGGAAGCCGCACGAAAAGCTCTCGCCTTGGAAATCGTTCAATCATCTTCGTGCTGCAGGACATGGGTGCCAGGATCAAACCTGAGCTGCGGACGACCCATCCTTCATTGGCTTTGCCAGCGAAAAGTAAGCCACGTGCTCGCCTCCAGAATCCTCGGAGGTGTGAAGTGGCTCCAGAGTCAAGCATTGTCAGGCCATAATGTGTAATGAAACGCTCCCAAGTGACGAGGAACTCTAGTAAACCATCTAGCTTTTGGAGGTCTCCGTAGATATTCGTGCCAGCTTTGCACTCGATCATCCTTGGCGTCAGAGCATGCATGAAAAAGTGCTCGCGAGGCTGACATCTGGATCAATATAGATCAATTGCTGCACGAAGAGAAAGTCCGCATATTCTGACAAGACACGCCGCCAGCTCTGGCGGATCACCTTTGCGCAGGAGGATGCCGTCCACCTCTGCCTTGATGCCTGGGGCGATCAGAGACTTTCTGAGAAGTTCCAGTCTCGAAGAAAGACGGAGTACGGAAAGGGCCCCGCTGGGCACTTAAATGACTGTTGGCACAGGGTTCGACTGGTGTACAAGAAGATTCCGAAACAGAAAAGTCGCACGGGCATTGATTAGCAAGCAGCTTGGTGTTCATAGGAAACCATCTCAAGGCTGGCGGCGGGCGGCCTTCCGGGACTGTTCTCGCTCCGCCCAAAACGTTCAAGCTCGCCACAAATTTCCTCGGTGCTTTTAACCCGACTGCGGAGCTTTAAAGACTGATGATTACCCTCGCGATCGGGAACTATATGCAGGTCAAACTTCAATTTTCCTCACACTCTCAACTTGCATTTACAACATCATCTGTCTGCTTTTGCCAGCGGCATTCCAGTGCTAAATCGAAGTAACTCTCTCAGAGAACATCAAGAGAGCTTACGAAACGTTCGTGTGCAGAAGCTGATGCACGGAACACAGCGCAGGCAGATTACAGAAATTGATTAGATGCAGAGACCACGGACGTACTAACATCTACACCCTCTTGTGGCCGTGTGCTAGCAGCAGCTTAGAAGCATGTCATCAGGTTCACTGTGCAGGCTCTCCTCGCCCTCACCTGAGGCAATGGTAGGCCCGGTGCTGAAATATCAAAATACCTTGATATCCTCACCCTTGCCTTGCTTTGCCGATTCATGTAGCCAGGCACCTCGCGAAGGATCAAGCAGCAGGCTTCCAAGACTCAGCGAGACTCACATTCCTTGTTTTGGAGCTTCAACCACCACTCGCACTCGAGTAACTAGAGTCATGCGGTCATGCAGTCAGGTCACCTGCATCTCTCTCGTGCGCCTGCCCACGAATCCGGCCATCCTCTGCTGCCTACGATCCAGGAACGGTGGAATCTTTGAACAGCGATAGTTCGCAAATGCACTTACCCCACCCACTGGCCCCACTCGCCCCCCTTGCCCCTTGCCCCACTTGCCCCACTCACCCCACTCGCCCCACTTGGCCCACTTGCCCCACCAGCCCCACTCGCCCCTCCCTACTCCCCCCACTGGCCCAACTTGCCGACAAAACTCCCGAATCTGGCCCCCTCACACCCCCCTTTCAAGGGTCTGCAAAGGCACTGCTCTGTGGGGCGAGTGGGGCGTGGGGAGAGTGGGGCGAGTGGGGCGAGTGGGGCGAGTGGGGCAAGTNNCCCCCCCCCCCGCAGTCGCAATGGATTTTTCAATTAGCATCACGCAGGTGCTATGGTGCCAGGCCTCGCTGGACTCAATTTGGCCAATGGCGGCCTGGCACATCTCTTGGGCCCCCAGCTGACTTAGCATTGTACAACTACCTCTGGTTCTCATTCCCTGCCAATGGCGGTTGCAGATTTTTGTCTCGTGAGTTCAACGGAGGATGAGTTACTTGCCACCTGGAAACAAACCAACGCAAGCAGTGCTCTGCTGCTGCAGCAGGCCAGCTTAACAGAGCTCGGATCAAAAACGGATCCCAAACTTTCAATATGCCACAAAAGGTTCACACCAGAGGTTCGCTTGCACGACGCGTCGGACCTGAAGCTCTCTGCAGAAACATGCACAGCTTGCTCTGAGCCTCCAGAATCTCAGGACCTGATACCCAGTCGGGCAGCCAATCTGCAGTCCTGAATAGCAGCTACGGTTCTCTTGAAAGGCTTTGTGGACAACACGCAGTCAACAAGACAACGCCTCGATGCATCTCACTTGCATGGACAACGGGTTTGCGATCATGTCTCCCAGAGCTGCGAAGTCGCTCTCGCATGACTATCAAGGCTTCGTGCGCCACTGGCTTTGCTTCTTCCGCTTTTGTCCTCACCGCATCCTGACAAAATTGCTGGCACTGTGATATTTTGAGGACCTGCATGCACAACTGCACGTTGACCGTCCTGTCGGTCAGGAGGCATTCCTCGAGCAGCATGCTTCGCGATGAGCTGCTCCGCCGCAGCCCTGCCAACATGCACCCTACTGGGCCCCAAGCCTTTGTGCGCTGTGCCCCAAACCCCCAAACTGCAGGAGCAACTCGAGGCTGAGTCACGTGGAGGCGCAGTCTCTCTGGCGAGCCTTGCTTTGGAGTCGAGCTTCTGCAACACGGGCAGAATAGAGTCCTAGAAGGACCAGTGTGTGAGTCCAACATTTACACCGGTGTGTCATGGTGGCCATGCTGAGCATTGCTCCGTTTGCCTGCTGTCCTCTTCACTGCCACCCGCAAAATAAGACAGCGCCCTACAACTGTGCGCGAACACGCATGCAGTTTCAGCAGCAAAGGATGAAGGAACAGCGGAAATAGCTCTGCAACCACAATACACTCAGACTCACCATACTTTGCGCGCCTCAGCTTCAGCTCTCCCCGGGGGCAGACATCTTTGGCACCCACCAGGTACGGATACAGCGCAGTCTCCTTCAACGTAGCTGTCCAGCACCATGTGTCCCCCGCGGCAACTCTGTCGCTATCCTGCCTCCACTGCTATGTGGTCCCACAGCGCCCTCAAGGCATCCAGGAGACTCACCGTTGTGCTCCCTTCAAGCACCTAGACTCAGAGATACTCAGGGTCTTCACAGCCACCTTTCGATGTCTGAAGATACAGCAAAGATTTGCAGTCTGAAGTAGTCTTAACTTGTCGCGTAGAGCTGCGATACGACCGTCGGTCGCCAAGTGTAGCTCAACAAAGTCCCGGTGCAGCTTTGCAGCACCTGCAGTACATTCAAGATTGGCTGCAGCTGCTCTTATAAAATTCAAGCACACTTTGCCTGAATGCATCACTGGTCTGGCTGCAAAAGCCCAGTGGCTCAAGCGGAAACCTGCTTGGCTGAAGGAAGCTGAAACATTCTTCGCTTCGAAAGGCTCAAGGCAAGTCACACGTCAGCTCAAGATTATGACGAAGGCCGGTGAATATGGGATTTTTCATGCTGGCCTGCGTGTTGTGCTGTGTGCTGCCGAGAGGCTCAGTAAAGGGCAGCAAACCACAGCTGCCAGCACACCATGGCAGCGCGCTCGCATAGGAAAATCTTGGCTAAAGAGCGCGCTGATATTGATGGGTAGACAAGGGAAACATCCACAAGCTGGAATTCATATCAACTAATTCACCATCACCTAAGGGATTCCTGTGAGTCTGCGGACAGCAATCCCCATCAACGTATACACGGTAAGAAGAGCAAGCTTGAAAGCACATCAACTCCCGTTCACATGCCGCCTTGGACAGGATGATGACCTGCTGGCCCTCCTCTGTCATAGCTTGGCCAAAGAACTGATGAATCCTGCGCCAACAAAGACATTGTAGGGTAGTCTTCCGATGGCTGCCGCAAAGAATTGGCTGCAAGGTTGTTCTGGGCTCTGGGCAGGGCACGCGCTTGGTTGAAGTGTTTGTCATTGCCTGGCATTGCTTCTATCAGCTCCCTTCTCAAGCTGAAGCCGGCCCCCGCATTTCAGATCGGCCCATGGATGACTCAGCGGAATGAACACGAGGCCACCCACGATAGTGTACTCCTTTGCTGGCGTCCAAAGCAAGCGCTTCAAGCGCGCAGTGAGCGTGCGTGCCATGATCATCTTTACCTGGGCTCAGATCTGCCGCAGCATCGTAGCCGTCCATGCGTGGAACCAGCCAGCGGTCGGGCCTGGCATGCGGTTTCATAACGTTTCATGGAGCAGGCTGGATCACGATGAGACAAGTTAAAGAAAGCAAAGCGCAGTCAACAAAGGGGCCCGACAACTACATACAGCTCCAAACTGAAGACACCACCAAACCCGCGCCTCAAAGAAATGTCGACCTTGGACGCTAGCGGAACTGAACAAACTCGAGGTTCAACTCTCATCAGACTCTACTCAGTGCTCTCCGAGCCGCCTCATGCTCGCTCTTCTGACGCCAGACTTTGAGATGGACGGATTCCTGTCCTGCGTTTTGTCAAGTGCTGCTGGCCTTGACTCCATGCACGTACTTACATACTTACAAAGTTGCCAACAAACATGGGGCAAGGTTGCAGATTGTGTTGAGGTCCTGCATTTCGCTTAGTCACAAGGTGCTGGAAATGGATACGCTCCTTGAAAGAGCCGCGAACGATTGTGGCATTCAGAATTCAGCGCTAGGCCGCCGGCATTGTCTCGTAGCGGAACCGTGCCGTCCTGACAAAGGCAGTTTCACAGCATTCCCTTTACTCATGGTACAATCGAGCAGAGAATGCAACAGCGACCACAGTACTGTCCTGGCTAATCTCCACCCCGTCAATCTCCAAGAGCACGTCATCCTCCTTCGTGTGTAGCATGGTGAAGCAGTAATCAATACCAACCACTAATTGGAGTTGCAAAAGAAACCTCTTTTTGCCCGAGAAGCTGGCAAGAGATCAAATTGAGCGCAGGATAGAGTGCGAACTATGCGTGGACAAACGGTCCCTGAACTACATCCTTCCCTTAGGAAGTATCCCAATGCACTTAGGCTCAGGGTAGCGGAGGGGACGTGGCGGTAAGCCCAACCATTGCAAGGGCAAAATGAGAAATGGTGATGATCGCGTTGGCAAATAGTGCAGCACTTGTCACTTAAAGCCAACTTAAAGCCCTTTCTCATCATTAACTGCCTCTGCCAAAGACACCTTTTTACCCCGAGACGCTGGCAAGAGATCACTTTGGGTGCAGGATTGTTAACGAGTCCCGCACGGACAAAGAGTCTCTCTAATACCAGGATGCAGCCCGTCTTTCCTTTAGCGGGCCACCCCGGCTAGGGAGAGGACTCACCCGGCCTCGAATACCAAGTAGTAGAAAACAAGCGAAACCTGGAATCCAAGGAAATTTATGGGGCGGTGACGTGGGCGAGCAGAAGACTTTGCACCGAGGTTGCGCGGGCGTCGTCCACGTACATGCGGGCTGTCTGTTGGTCTTTCTACAAGTAGCAAGCCTCATAGTCCGACCTAAGGATTAGGTTTGCTGATAAAAGTGGATTGCTCCTCCACGACAATCCAATAGATCTCACCAATGGGGCAAAAGCAGCTTCAAAAGACGCGACTGAACCAATGAAGATGTAGTTCAAAGAAAAGATAATATTGTAACCAGATATGTTTGCGGTACAGACAGAGATTGTGACAGACCACAAGAAATCTCTGCATTGATGATTGCAATAACCACTGTCCCCTGACCAGGAAATAGACGTACATGAATCGTTCGCAAGAAGGCAGCAAGGCCAATGAAAGCTGAAAAGCCAAGGTCTGGACGTCTCACTTTCAGCGCTGCAGCGTTCATCGCTTTGGTCCCCATGGGTTGGAAGATAGACTCGTTGCCAATTGCGGAAAGAGTTTCGCTGTTGTGAGATGAGGGCGGGATCGAGGAAAGAATCTGCGGAGACCCCTGATCGTCCAGCCTGCCAGTCAGAGATATGCAATCAGCATTTGCGGGAGACTGCCCTTTAGGGCTCGAGTGTACTGGAAAATGTCCACACCGCCCTTGCATAGCACCGTCTGGTCATTGGCATCGGCGTCCAAGAAGCCCTTGATCGATCTCTTTGCCATGGCATGTCCTTGACTGATCGCGCGGACCCAAGTTGGGAAGACCTTCCCGGCGATCTCTGTCCCTCTAGCCCGGAGGTCCAGTCACCCGCCCAATCAAGTCGACGTCCGTCCCCGCTCACCCAGGCGAGTATTACCCGCATCCCAGTCCAATGGAGCTGGGGTAGCCACAACCTTCAAGGCCACAGCCTTGGGAAAGGGAAAGTTGGACGCTCCGGGCTTTTGCCGTCGGGTTTCACGATGTTTCACCTTCGCTTTGAGAAAGGCGGGAGTGTTTTTTGTGTGATCCACCCGCGCCATCAGCCTAGAGAGCGCTTGATAGGCCCAATGACCCGATTAAAGCGCAGGCCACAGAAGACCTCACGAGGGGGGAGACTCGTCAGTGCAGCATCATAATCAGTGACAATGGCGAGCAGGACATGCTCCGTGAAAACAACCGAGGTTGCACAGCAAAGGACCTTGTCAACAGCTGGCTGGGGGCAGGGGCCTGTTTGGCCCACTCAAACACGAGCCAAAGGACCTCCGAAAGGCAGCGGCAAAGGTGGCTTTCCCCCAGCCCAATGTCGGACGCAGAACGGTATTGCCCATGTCCATGGAAATTAGGCTAAGCCAGAGGTCGAAGACACCTATTGAATCCTCCTGCTGCCAATCATCTCTCCCCATGCAGGGCTCCGCACAGCTGCTTTTCCAGCTTTCAGGGGAGCCCAAGTTCTTCGCAGGCATTGATGAACTTGATGTGCTTCGGCGAAGGTCATCCTTTCTTACCTATGGCAATCTACCCTTCAAACTTGTCAAGGTAGAAGGCCGCCTGGCTCCTGCGTCGGGTAAGAGGAATCCCTTTGACGCCACCCCAGCTGGAACCTTGGCTATTACATGGGCGGGACAAGCCTCAATTTGGGCGTGAGTTGCTCAGGCATCACTTCGCATTGTCTGGGCAAGAACGGCCTCCAACAGTCTGGCGTCCTGAACAGGTTGATCGGTGACGCAAGATCGTCTGAGCCCATCACTAGATACGAGTCGGGCTCGGCAAGGACTGCCGTCAGCTGGCCGATGCAAGGCCATGAGTCTTGGGGCCCAGGAAGCAAAGGATGGAAAGAAATCTCTGGAGGGCGGCTCATAGCCGGCCTTCACCCTTTGAATATTAATCTGCCGACAAGGTTTGAAGCCAACTCTTCACGAAGGCATGCTTTCAACCTTGTCCGCCACAAGGTTTTCCACACGGTGTCCGAGCACGCAATGAATCGGCTGATGAGATCAGATGGGACAAGCCAACCTTTCAATTGCCTCCTCTTGCGCTGAAGAGAGCACGGCCAGTGCTGGGAGCGGGCTGCTCTAACCAATGCAATAAAGGAAGTTGAGAGACAACACCGAAGCCCGAAGACAGTCGCCGGCCAAAGAAGTCGCCCCAAGGCCTTGACCGGCATCTCCTCACCAATGCATTGTTTCGGAAGGCAGGCCGCTCCCTCGTCACCACTCTGGCAAGAATCTCCTGCGTCAAGGGCGAGGATGTCATCATCCTGATGGGAAATCTTTTCCTTCGCCTCGCCCCTGGACGGCCCTTCACCAGTAGATGGCTTTTCTGGAGATTATTCCAGCTCCTCCTCCTCCTTTGCTCTCCTGGGGCCTCCGCCACTGAAAGCTCCGGCTCCTTTGAGCCAATGCGTCCGCGGCTGCTATCTGATAGATCCCCTCCTTGTCATATTTCAGACAGGGTCCTCGCGCAGCCAGGTCCAGCTGTCCTGAAGCGGTCCGCGTGACAGTTGAAGGAATTTCCTCTCCTCGACTCTTTGCACCATCCCTGTGCCGTTATACAAACGCGCACTCCAAATTCCCAATTGTCTTCTTTTTTTGCGAACATGGTGCAGGCACGAAGCGGGGTGCTTGTCAGAGAATGCTAAGAAGGTGGATCGATCCATCAACAATTCCCAGTTCGCGTCTTCAGCTTATAGGCTTATAGGGAAATCCAGGCGCCAGGCATGGAATGCTTGGGACCCGCTAGGCTAACCGATGGCTAGCCCTGAAGCCCAATACTGCAAGGGCAAGATGAGAAAAGGTGATGACTGCGTTCACACAAAGTGTAGCACTTGTCACTTAAAGTACTGGAAGGCCATGCTTGTCGACAACCCACGCAGCCTGCCTCCAGCTTCCCAGAAGATGATCCCAAAGGCCACACCTCCAGCGACCAGAGCTGGCATAAACGCCCTGAAACTTTGGCGTCCCCAGCTTTCTAGACCCTATCACTTCTACAAGGGAAGCGTCGCGTAGCTAGTGCAACATCCCAAGTCCCGTAGCATCCACCACTGCCTTGGCTACGCGGACGCCTGCAGTACAGCCCTGGCACACGCAGAGATCAAGGTTTTGTGTCATGTGCGAAACCGTTCAGACCAAAGCAGCTATGGAAACAAAGCAGATTTTCGTCCAGTCCCTTTTCAATGCTCCGCAGTCCAGGGCCAGGGTTCAGAATGCTGAAGCGCCAGGATTGACGCACTGTGGAACAACCTCATGCTCTTGAGGGATGGAACTGGCTTTGTGACATCTGTACAGTCAATCCACAGGCCCAGACCTAGGAATTAACGCTCAAGAGCATCTCAAAGATGCCACCGGATGAGCCGGAAGGACCATTGCAAAAGCACAGCCAAATGATACCGGGCACTACAGCACTGCACCTCCCCTCTTCTTTCATCAGGCCTCCCGGCAAAGCGGATTTCAACGGTTTAAAAGCACCTTACCTTGGGTGGGGCAAAAGCACACTCATTCTTGAGTTCTCCCAATTTCTTATTGCACTTTTGAAGGCAGACTCTCGCCTAAAGCCTAAAGCAAACACGATTAGCGTTCGGACTCTGGAGATCTCGTTCGCAAGTCTGGATCGCATTCGCCCCACCGCAGCTTAATTCATGAGGTTCGAGCAAACCCCATGAAAACAGGTCCCTCCTTCGAAATGCACGGGATTGTCATTCAAGAAGAAAAGGTACACGCAAAAGAACATAGTATGGGCTAGTTCTGCGCAGATTCAGCAATATAGACCCACATGGTTCGCATCCTGAATGCCCTCCCATTGGCGAAATTAGCTGCTGTATAAACCCAGCAGCTGCAAGTGACGCCTATGCTCGTCAGAAAAGAGGATACACCTTGAATCCAAATTCACAACGATGGAATTCAGAACATCAGTCGGCGTAGCGCTAACAGTCCCATTAACGAACAATGGAAAGGTGTATCCTTGCACTACAGCAATACTGCACTGGCCGGACACACTGTGCTAAGCCCAGGCTGACTTGGCCCCATCCCATAAAGGAACCTACCCGCACTCACACTTCTTTGCACAACATGCTCGGCTTGTGCTTGGACAAGCCCACTGGCCATGCAGCAGCGCCGTCAAACTGTGAATTCGATTTTTTGCAATCTATAGCCTCATCTGAGAGGTTGACATCACATCTTCGTGAGCAGCATACCAGAAACCCGCCAGCCACAGCAAGCAGTGATAGGGGCAGGCCAAGATAACTTCTGACAGCTTCGCAGTGCCAGCATTGATGCGGAATCAACCTCCTGAATAGCTCGATCTGTGCGACTGGACCTTTTGAGACACGGCGTGCCAGCTAAATTTCACAACCCGTTCGGCCCCGCAGGGTGGCTCATGTGGCTCCCAGTTTTCTGGCAACTCCAGTAACCAAAGTTGACTGACTCTACCGTCGCTTCATGTATGGATGTGGATACGATCGAGATCCAACAAGAAGCACAAACATCACTTGTGCTAGTTAGCTGATAGCTCACGACCATATGGAAAGAAAATCTGCGCTTATTCCCAAATGCAGGGCCAGCCCGACCGCGTTGCAAGTTGCAATTAAACCCGCATGAGCGAGAGGGATTGAGGCAGCAAGCACCACGTCATTCGCATCGCGAACTCAGAGGCGTGGCCTGCAGGTAAAACCAAAAACTGGAGCAGTAAGCAGTGAAGTAACTGTTGGCCCTCAACACGCTGTTCTAAGGGGGTCGTTGCGCATCCATGATGCCTGCCCTGTCATGCTTGCAAAGCAATGCCTTGTGGCAGAACGTCCTGAGCTTAGCCGGGCTTCTGCTCGCTGCCTGGATTGCAAAGATGATCTTCAAAGAAAGATAATTCGAAGACAGTAGCTGACAGGAACAACACTGCAGTTGGCGGAGCGCCTCCGTGGCCGGGCCGTCGGCGGGGCGCGCGGAGCTTCTTCGAGGGCGCCGGGAAGTCCAAGCGCTCCCCGGTACCTGGGTGGCTTCCGCCGTACATGTCAGTGAAAACTCGAAGCGCAGGCGCCGGGCCTTGCGCAAAGATCGCCGGCTTGAACTCGTCAGGCACACTGCTGTGCATGATGGGGCTGTCCCTCAAGCAACCAAAGATGCAGAGAGAGAGAGAGAGTCCAGAAATCATGACAGGAGGCCTATGCATTCAATATCATCAAGTGTGCTCCGTGCTGCTTCCCTAGCTTGCAAAGTCCACTGGCCCCGCCCTGCCCGCGGCACCTGTAACGATCCACATGCGCCTGCTGTCCTTGGTGGGGACCGCTCCAGCTTACGCTGCACACCTGCAGCACAACAGCTGCACATGAATCAGTGGAATGTTTGCACCGGTCTCTCACTGCCTTCGCGCTGGGAAGGACCCATCGTGTGTAGCCGTCAAAAACTTTCCAAAAGGCCTCTCTGCAATCAAACATGAAGGAACCGTTAGCAGCACGCACTTGCAGGTCTATGAAACCGCCTTCACCTGATGTTCATCGACCAGGTTCACCTGCTAGACCGCCACGGATCTATCAAACATCTCTCCGCTTCGCACAACGACTAGACAAGTCACTAGAACGAAGTGCTTAATTTACAGAGATCTCGCTTTCTACCTTCAAGGTCAAGGGGCAAATGCATAGCCCAGGTTTGCTTTCGACCGGAAATCCTTAGCAGCGCATTGCTTGCTTGGACTGCTGGCACTCATGCAAGCGAGCAACGTAGGCCTCTCTGCATACCAAGCATCGATCGGGAGGTACAGGAAATCATAGTTGCCCTGGACAAGAGGGCCCAACACACCATCGCAGCTCGGTCAAGGTTTAAAGGTCTTTTCTGCTTTTGCAAGAGCGAGGCCGTGCCTTAAATCCCTCCTTGTCCATCATTGTACTCACCATTGCCCGGGTGTAATTGTTTGGAAGATTGCCTTAGAAGCCAGATATGCTGAGAGCGTATAGTATATCCCTGCTTTGTAGGCTTCTGGCGCAGCATCACAGTAGTGCGAGGCTGCGAAGAGCGTGGCTGCGAGGAGGAGGCAGCGCCATCTGGAACGATGCGCTTGAACTTCTCTGGCAGTCTTAAAATGTCTTAAAGGCTTCCAGCACAACCTGGCCTGAGCTGGGCTGCGGAGCAATGAAGCCAGGCCTGCAGCAACAAAGCAACGATAAGCGCTGAAGTGCTGAAGTCGACGACATCATATCTCTCTCATATTCGTTCCGAGAGGCAAGTTCAAGGTAGGCACACCCACCACGTACTGGGCCAAGAGCTGATCAAAGGAAGGCCTGCAAGCAAAGCAAAAAATGCAGATGTCGGGGTAAAATCAATGTGCCCTGCCTATAAATCCCAGCAGCTCCCAGCACAGGCATCATGGGCGGGGGTCGACTGACCCTTGGAGGCGTATCATCCTGCCCAAGAGAAACCAAATTCTAGTGTGATAATACGTGAGATATATCTTGAAACGGGGCCTCATTCAGCAGGTTGGAGATTAGCAGCCGACTTCGTCCACTGGGACGCTCCTCCTACTGCGAAAGAACACTAAACAGCAAGGAAGTTGTTCAACGGCAACGCAGCTTTGGGCCTCGATCTTGTCTTTCTCTCCAGTGTAGGACTTGCCCCCAAGCAGAACCGGAAGCTCCTCCTGTACTTCATCCTCACCAGCCTCTGCAACGGAATGCTTACAGCCTTACAGCTCAAGATGAAGTTGCAGTGTTCAGGCACGTGCCCAAACTGAATCCTCCCTAGCCTGGTCTATCGGCCCTTCCGTATTGGAAGTGACTGCTTTGACAAGCTCGATGGACCTCCTGAGCAGGTGCAGCCATCACGGCACCACCCCAGGTACGGGATGCCACGTAATTGCAGCAATGCCTGCCCAGGGTCGGATAATCAGGATACTCCTCCTCATCAGTCTCCACATCTTTTGACTGGATACGTGGGGAGCCATCAACGCGATCGTCGTGCGCAGCCTGGCAAGCTTTCAAAGCAGAACCTTGCAGGGAGGAACCTAGCCATTCATGATATAGCCCGCAGCGTGGGAGGGCCTCGTCATCCACCACGGATTTGCCGCTGAGCTGTCGGCTAAATCGCGACGTGATTACAGAATCCTTGGAGCCACAGAGAGGAAGGAAGCCAAAGTGGTGTCGCTTCCTCAAGCTGGATCCAAGGCTCGGAGTTGTAGGTTGCCGGCAAACCCCTTGGAGTGACGTCCTCCACCACCTGGCGGGGCCATAGGCACGAGTTCCCAAAGTAAAAAGCCTCCTTACAGGATCTGAATGCATACACTATCTAAGCTGCGGGCCTCTTTATCAGTAATGCTCCCATACTGCAAAAATGCCTGCCTCCAGGAACGTCTTCTTTACAATGACTTTATCAGTACCTGACAGCGAAGAGAAAACACGCCCTTGCAAGGTGATTCTGCACTGCTGCTTCGGCCTGCGTCCCCGGAAGGGAAGGGAAGTCGGAGCCTCCAGATCAACGAGGGGCACAGAAAGGCGCAGAAGCGCAATGCCCGAGAATGCCCGAGAAAAGGCCAAAGCAACTGCAGTCCAAGGCTCGGCTCCATGGCCTTCCGCGCTCGTCGGGTCGGCGCTTGGTGTCTTCGTTTGAAGCTCTGAGCCGCTGCAGATGTGCGGTGAACATCCCAACTCACTACACTGACTTGGAAGCAGATCAACGTCCGATCAAGTAAAGCTTGCAATGCCCGAGTCAACATAGTACTCCAGATACAAAGTGCAGCTGCCCTGCGACCGCCTCCGGGAGACCCAACATCCGCCGCAGAGGGTGGCTTTCCTGGTAAGGTTGGGTAACACGGCTCCTCTTGCGCCTGAGACTCCGAAACCCAGGGATCTGCGAGAAAGGTCCAGCGTCTGCACTCGGCCAACGCCCAGGGAGGAGACTCCAAGGTATCCCTGGACAAGACTTGGCTTGATGCCACAGAAGGCTTCACCATGAAGCACAGACAGGACGCGCCTTTCCTGTGGCCTCGCAACCACCCTCGGTTGGCACACCTCACACATTCCGGAAATTCCGGACGCACTGGCAAGAAGAATCCGGCTGCCAAAAGACTTGAGCCTGCGCACAAGATAAACTGCTCCAACACCTCCGTCACAAGCACAAAACTTCCACAGGAAAGAAGTTCTGGGATCGAGCAGCGTCAAACTGTAACCGAACCCTTTACAAAGCCTGCGTCGGAATGATGTATCCGATGTTCGAGGCCTAGGTGCTTTGATTGCGGGCACTCTTTCAGCATTGAGCGTTGCTTCATGGGGATGTAGGTATGTCGGAGATCCCGGCATTCTTCAAATGGCTTGCCGCCACTCCCACGACTCTGCCATGGCTTCCGAGCACGGGGCCTCCAGAGTTACCTGGCAATGCAGTAATGTCCCAAAGCCAGTTCTTGATTATTCTGATTTGTCACTGCCTGGGTTGATCGCGGCATCTATTTGAATGCGTAGCAGCCCATCCATGTTCACGTCTATGCCTTGTCATGTCAAAGGTTCAGCTGCCCAGGCTCTCGTGGTCTGTTCGACTCACACGCTTCCTTCTTAGAAGTCCGTGTCCCCGGCGCGAGACAACACCACGGGTAACAGAGATGTTCTCTCCACCCACTGGGAACCCAATGCACCTCACCACAGAGTCACGTCCATGAGCATTTTGGACAGAGACAATACCGAAGCTCTCTACTTGCTCGAAATCTGCCATGCCTTCTGGCCGAACATCTACACTACTAGAATCTAGAATCTTCCAGAATACCTCAGTTTGATTGCATCTGCCGAGCTGCGTGACGTTGTCGTCCAGCTTTGGGATGTCGCGGGAAAGACTTAAGGACTCCTTGAAGGAAAATGGACATGACCGATTGATCATATGGGAGGCCATGAGGTTGTAGCGTGGCGCAGGCAGGCTCCACTGTTGGGAAGGCAAGGATGTTTGCTACTGCAACTGCAAATCGCAAAGCCCTAACGGCCCAAGCGATCCTTTCCCTTCCAGAATTCATCCTCCACCGCAAGTATCGCCAGATCACCTTAGCAGTTCCGCGATGACACAGATCGGGCTTGTGAGTCTTGTGCTTGACTCCCTTGCCAGCCCCTTGGACATGAATGCATACCAAATCTTAAGCGAGCTGCGGCTGCATCTGTTTTCTTGTAAAGCTGTGAAGTAGACATCATTGGCAGTCTTATGTGTTTAATCTTCTGATGGTGCAGTGGTGACTGCTACACATAGCCGAGAAGCATGGTAAGCCAACGGCCACCACCCTCACTCATATCAGCAAGTGAATCAGAACTCAAATTTCATTTCGGGTACCCATTCATCGCATGCCACTTGCGCAGGCCTCGCGTTCCACTTCACCGGCGGCCCAACAGTTGCACGGACAAGCACCGAGACAGCACGATGCACTACATGCGCGTTGGTGACCACGAACCTAGGCGCAACAGACATCAGAAGGCGGCGGATGCGACGGGCCTGCGCAGATTCTGTTCTGCAGCTGTGGGCCACAGGCCTGTCATCAAGGAGGAAGCCGGTACCGGTGGAGGACTGCTGACCTCGGCATGGCAATCAGGAGAAGAGTTCGGAAAAAAAGCTTGGGGACTGTTGCCAAGGACTGGGCTATGCTTTCGCCATGGGTCAGCAAAGTTGCACGGAACCTGCAACACTGCTGGTAAAATTCCAATGAAAGTTCCTTCAAAAGCATGAATGGCCCTCTTCACGAAGAGCTTGCACACCGAGCCGGTGCCAGCAGAGATGCCGCGGCTATGCCGTGATCGACCTGGCGCACACGCCGTCGTGATGGTAGCCATGGTTCTCTTGGAGTCCTGGCTCTCGAGACTGCGGCCTGCAGCACCGCCAGCACCGCCAGCACCTCCGGTTCGAGAACGCTTGGAGGCCCTGGCCACCAGCTCATCACCTGGCACTGGAGGGAAGGCTGATAAACAGTGAGCTTGTGAGGCCGTGTAGCACCTCCCTCTGATCCGGCAGATTCACAGCTCTCGGCCATGAAAGGCTGGATGAACAGTAAGTCAAATGTTGCACAAAGCTTTGTCACTCAGCTTTGAGTTTCGCCTGTGGGTTCAAAGCTGTACGTATGATTTGCACGTGGTCTTTGCAACCCGAACCAACCCTGGCTTTCGCGTACCGGAATTCACGTATGGATCCTGGGCAGATCTTGCGAGTGAATCTTTCTGATGGCTGCCTTGTTTAGCAGTTCATGGCAACATGACATGCAAGCCATCTTTGCGAATGAAAGCTACAAGCTGTCTGCGGAGATAATGGTGGCCAATGTTGGCAAGATGGAAAGAAAACCGATAAACGTATCTGGAAGCAGGCGTGCTCACAAGTTGGCAGCTCAGTGCATTCTGCTCTTGGCAATCTTAAGACTGAGGCGAACAGGAGACTGGTCTGGGGATGCTCCCCTGTCCAGGAACAGGAAGGAACGCACTCATCCCAGAAGCATTCATCAGAGGCAGCTTAGCTTTGCTGCCTCTGTGAGAGGTCAGGCCTGACTACCATGAAGCTCTCCCCAATGCCTGCTAGCACAACCAGCAAGGGAGACTGTCAAATGCTTTCAGAACAAATGGCACACACTGGCCTGCGGTATTTGCTGAGTTGGGCCTCGGCCCGAACACTTGCACACACTGGGACACTGGAGCATTCTGGTGTTGCGAAGTATCCGCTGGGTATCAAGTTCGAGCAGCACACCCTGCAAAGCTGCGCCGTGAGGCCTGGTCAAAGGATGTGAGAAAACATGGTAGTTCAGCACATCTTCTTGCCTCCTCAACAGGTCGCTGTCCATACATTGGTCCCACCTCAGACCAGCCACCATGCTTGTTCGCCTCGGCCTACGGTTGATAGGGCCGCGTACTGTAACAGGCTCCGCTCGAAGGAAGAAGTCCGAACGAACCTAGCGCACCGCTTGTCACACTTATCCTGGGATACCATACGTACCCTGGCCACATCCAAGAACAAAGGCTGCTTGGCACTGGGAGCCACACTTCTGGACTTTGAAGCGGGAGGCCCTGGCCAGGACGAAGCTGCAAGCAACGATTAGAAAAGCAAGAAGCCATTGCACGATTCATTGACAAAGCAAGGGATCTTATCTTCCCACGGTCTTTTTGGCGTCATGCAGCGGCCCTCTATGTGCCAATGAACTCTGGATCGGCCTCTGTGAGCGAAGACGTAGCCAGCACGTGAGAACTGGCACATTGGGAGATCGTATCAGCTCAAAGCCACGTACCACCACAAGTAGGCCATAATTACACGGGGTGGGGTTAACTCTGCAGATGCTGGGCTTGGAAAGAAAGCACACCAGCCGAGCATACACACCCCAGAAAATGCTGATCCCCAAAGCCTACACCTCGACCACTCGTGAATTACCATGGAACTCCGCATAATCGTTCTTGACCGTTAGTTAGAAGGAAAGTAGCTCATTCTTGTACATGGGCTGAAATCTTGTGGATGCTGTGGAAACAGCAAGCAAACACAGAATAATATAGATACATATATATATATACCGTTATAATACATTGATCGGTGCGTTTAAAAAACACCCAGCGTGAGACAGCCCGAACCCCCTGTAGCAATTGGCGGCCAGGGATGGTCGTTCTTTTTCTGCCGCTGGCAACGATCCACTCCCCCGAGCCCTTGTTGCCAATCTGCACAGAGGCAGGTCCTGAACACGCAATCCAGTTGAAAACTAACGTCCTTGAAGGGATGTGAACAGTGTTCGGTCCTGTAAGTTGGTCGCATCCCATCCACAAGTGAAAGGACAGCCAGACAGCCAATGTCCTCTGACAAGCGTTGTGATGCAGCAATGGCTGCCAGCATTCTTCGGATTCTTCGGCCCTCCTTGCTCGGGGAACCATCTCCACGCTGTGGAAGAAGCTGTCAGCCGACTCCACCACTGGCACAGCAAAGAAAATTTGCATTTTGAGAAACTTTCGGCGGGGCAAGTCGGTGAGGTCACCCAACGCATTGCCATGTGTGACACTGTGAATCGCTATGATTTTGTCCATGTTTTCGTTAGTAATGCTGTCAATGTTTTCGTTAGTAATGCGGATAACATGCCTGCACCGTGACGCTCCCGCTCTGCAGCATCCTGCCACAGCATCTGATGCAACTGCTCACCCTGGCCAAAGACTCGCTACATCTCACTACGTTGCATCCGTATCGTCTAGTCCTTTGCGGCCAGTGGTGGCAAAACTCCCAGCTGTGCTGGCAGGGCTTTGGCAGCGTGCCAAGCAAAGGCCTTCAAGCTTAGAGTCTCGCACGGAACTCCAGGAGCATCCAAGCATCCAGGGCTCAGCTCGGCCTTGGCAAGGCCGCCTTGACAGGAGCGAAGCAGATCATGAAGGACGGCGGCCTTCCAGTCGCAAGCAGTCGCAGTCGTGATACAGGTGATCCCGGGAGCATCTCGAGCGTCCGCCTCCCCCAGCCCTGCGCTGCGGCCACTCAGCATGGTGCGCGGGCGCCACGAAGCCAGCCTGAACAGGAAAAAGGTCTGTGTATGTGCGTGAATGTGCGTCAGCAGGTTCACGGTGCAAGCAGAACAAGCATCCCCGTGTCCTCCACATTAGTTTCGAGAAGTTCTGGAAAGCGAGCGGCTGTTGGGCTCCGAAACCTGAATCTTATCTAACGTTCCGGCCATGAGCAAACTTCTTTCATCTTCAGACTGTGTCCAAGCCCAAGTCTTGGCAAGCAGGTATAGCAAATTATTTCAGCAAAGTCCCAGGTTCTGTATCAGACAAGACACATGCCTCTGCCGCTTCGACCACCTGCGCAGGAAAGCAGTTTTCAGCGGCAAGATCCTGCAAGCACAGCCGGCGAGCCTCCAAGGCACCATTTCCTTCAGCATTCAGAAGGTCCATTGCTGCCTTGGAGATCCACTTAGCTGAATGGCTTTGAGGGTCCTGAATCCAAGCCTGCCAGCGGAGGGCGCGGCGCATGGCCTAAGATGGAAGCCAAACCGAGTGTATTGTAGCAGGCAATTCTGAACGCTGTGAATTCTTAAACAGCCCCGTGGCCAGAAGCAGCGAGCCGCCGATCACAGCATCAGCTCTGACAGAGTCCAAGACCATTTCCTTGGTTCGTGTTGTGCTACTTGCAGCATGTTGTGTTGACCATGTATCTTCAGCCCACATGTGGTCCCCGAACCATTTGCCCCTCTACTGCGCTTTGCGTCGCGTCTCAGCGCCAGCGCGGTTTGCCAAGCACTGTTAGCTCCTGTGGCTGCAAGCACCGAGGCGAAAGTGAATTCGTCCGGGCGCAGACCTTGCATGTGCAGCACAGGGACGGGTATCTTTGACGCAGAAGAATCTTTTCTGCAAAGCCGCCTGAATGCCGAATGTTGCATAGTAGCACAAGTGCGAGCTGCCAGTCTCAGGGCACACATGGGCACACGATACCAAAGGACTCCTGTGCTCGCATTGCGCCTACGCAAGCTCGAAGAGATGCGTTGAACGCGGCCAAATCTGGAAGATCCTGCAATTGTGCAGGAACTGCTGTCACCTTGTCGGACTATGCCATTCAACCCGATTTCTCCCCTGGTCCTGGCATCTTAGCAGCACCATGGCCTTTTCCCACTGCTTGGCTTCCGCCAAGGCACTCAGCACTGCCTGCATTGACGAATTCCCCAGGCTCTGTCTCTCTGATAGCTTGTCAGCCTGCAAGAGGCCGGCGTCCCAGGGGAGCTGCCGCGCCTGGGCCTCCCGCATCTGAGCACAAAGCTCCGAAATGTCCAGAAGACTTGCCGGACACCTCCTCGAAGAGGGCCAGGCTGCGCTGCCACTGCCGTTGCCTACGAAAACCACAGTTTGGCCCTACAGCCTTCAAAGAGATTTGTCTGCAAAGTGCTTGCCTGCCGCAGGCGGCCGCTGCTGCCGCTAAGGCTGGGCTGTCTGCAGCGTGAAGGAGTTGCAACGACCACCTTGCTGCAATTGGTGTTCATCTTTGCATTGGCGTCTCGGTTTTCAGCTTAAGGGGCTGAATGCTACCGAAGTTCAAACATTAGCATTTCAGCCTACTAGCTGCTTTGCGCAGCTCTCACTTTTCTTGCAACAGCAGCAGATCTCCCTCAGCAGTTTGTCAGAACCGGGGCTGCAGCTAGAATCCTTCTCCCTAGCAACACTTGTGCGGAAATCTGCCATTGCTTGCAAAGGGGCTTCAAATGTGCGGGTAAAGCACGACTTAATACACAGACGCCCCTTGGCTACAGAGCGGCATGGTTCACTTCTGCACACCGCGGGGGCGCTCCTCCCACTGGAAGGCATAAATCGAAACGCAACTAACAGTGTTAATCCTTGTATGCGCAGGAGTGGCAATAGCTTAGTAGTGTGGAGCGCAAGCAAACAAATTCATCAGCATGCTCATTGGCGCTGCGCACATAGATGGCTATTAGCCAGGCTATCAGCCTGGCATTCTGGCTTGTCAGTCTCGCGAGCCCCCTTTCGGGTTCTCAGCCGTGGGTCCTCAGAGTAGCCAAGAACCAATGCCCAAACAGCAGCCAAGTGCAACCTTTCAATCATTTCGGAAAGAACTCGGCCGATTTGGTCAGGTACCCTTCGGATGAAGTGATTTTGACCTGCAATCCTCTCGATGAACAAGCAATTGTCAAGCTCCAGCTCCTGAAACCTTTTGCAACAGTGTTCCAACTTCTCAGCCACCAGCAGCGGATCCCTCCGCTGTCTGCACATCCGAGAGGCCGAGCAAAGCCTCGCCATTGCGTCCTTTAATTTGCGCACATCCTTCTGGTCCTCTGACGCTCTCAGCAACTTGTAGACGACCTCTGCGGGGGGCGTAACAAAAAGAATTGATGTGCCTCTTATCCCCAGTTAATGCACGTGCAGTTACAATCCCCATACAGAACTGCAGAAATCAGTAGAGCAGGGCAAAACCTTCCTCTGACAATGCCATGGAAAGGACTGAGAAGTTGAGCTTCTTGACAATCTCCAAGAGGTTCGCTTGCATGGTTTCCCATGGAACACTAGCCTCGCCAGCAGGTAGCGGGGGCAGCGGGCTGAGCTTCATCTCCTCAGGAATCTGAAATAGGGCTGATCTCGTGAGGTCCTTCTTTTCCGGAGACCGTGTCAGCATGATTCCATATGTACAAAACTAAATCTGCATCACAATTGAAATGGCTGCAGAGCGGGCCCCACCATGCCGGCTTTCAGGTTGCAGCTATTTGCAAGAGCAATTAGTCACGACACTTGCAGAAATTTGGGACTCAGCTCTCCCGTCCCTGACCCAAGCAACAGCATGTGCTGCTGTGACACTCCCATCGAGAAGATGCCACGGCAGCGCCCAGCAATGCCTGCACAGCCAGAACTTGAGACAGAACCTCAACGAGCCAAAGAGGCTTCAATCTCTCCTGCACACTGGACGCGGGAATTGCATCGGTGCAGCGGCCATACCGGAGCGTTGAAAGCAGCACCTGGGCCTCACCAGCACATTCCCATTACCACGCAGCTGGAAGCTGGATAAAGACATTGCACAGCTACTGGTCAATGCCTGCAAAAGCTGCTCTGCCCGCGCAACAGCAGCCAGGGTTGCATTGAAACCTGACAGATACATGTACATGTATATGTGGTCACGTGCTTCTTGGGAACCCCCCGCCCACAGGTGGAGCTTGGGTGGGATTCATAGGAAGATATGAGGTCCTTGTAGGGGTTGTCCTGCGTTTGCCGGCGGAAGAATTGAGGAAATGTGTAAGACATCTGTAAGCTTAGGGACCATAAAAGCACTATGGGGGGTGGGGGAAGACCCCGGACTGTGAATAACTATATATAGATATATGCACATGTATACACATGTGTATGTGTATATATATATAGGTTGGAGTGAACACGACATCACACTCGAGCTTGAGCACACTGCTTCTGCAGCCGGCAGAGATCTGAGGCTGTGTAGGCTTAGTGTGGGCTGTGTGTGTATCTTCATCTCAGGAGTGGCAAATGTTGTTTGTCCGCGTCCTCTGGGTCTCGCCCCAATTTATGGAAGTCCAGTCAACCGGCGCCAGAGGGTGAGGCCTGGAGGGTTTTCCGTTCTGCCAGCGTCCCGCTGGGCAGGCCTCGTGCGAATTCCAGCATTGGTGTTTTTGAAACCCCTGATTTCTTTCCAAGAATGTCTGCGGCTTTCTGCACCCAGGCTTGAACAATTCATGATGGAGTGACAAATCGATCTCTTGCATCGATCAGGGTCCCTTCAGGCTCTTGAATTTCTTCCTCTTGTTGATGAGCCCCTGGCATTCTTGCCGCGTTTGGAATTCAAGTCAGCTTCGATATCGCTTGGGCGCTCATCAGGGAAGCAATGCCAACTGCATCACCGTCAGACATACGCAACGAAACGATCTACTCTGCCGAATAAGAAGATGACTCACTAACTGCAATCATACGCCTTGGCTGTCGTGATGACATTTGTGCGCAGGCTCCCACCCGTGCGCACACCGAAGTCTCTAACAGAATAGACCACTGTCGAGTCGGTTGTAAGTCCAGCTACCTGCAGCACGATGTCTATGACAGACTCCAACTCTCTGCACATCGCTGCAAGAAGCCGCTACATTGCACTAGCTACATGGTGTTTTTCTCCTGGCCACCTTTCAAACGAGAAGCTTCGTGTCGTTGGCTGCAGGTGGTACTGGCGTACCTGCCCGGGTTCAGCTACGGACTGTGGTAAAATTCTACAGTACGGGTCGTGGCAGCTCTGCTCACAAGAACAGCAAAGACAGGCACTTCTCACAAATCTAGACGGCAGGGCAGGCAATGTCTTCGGAGGGCGGCTGCCCTGCCTGTCCCAGCAAAGCCAGCGCTGCGCGCCAAGCCCGCGCGCGCCCACAGGCCGCAAGGACCAGCGAGGCACCTTCGGCTGGCTTCGCATGTCGAGTCTTGGCCCGAAGACATCGCAAGCCCAGAGCCTTCGACACTGTCTCCAGCTGTCGAGCTCCGGGCGGTGGCCCAGAGTGCCAGGGCTGCCTGGGAGCGCTTCAAGTTGCACATCACCCCGACTGGCGCCAAAGCTTCCAGATCAAAGCAGACAAGCAACCCCCCAGCTCAATTGTCTGGCCAGGTCCTGGAGTTTGCAAAGGGCCTGAGCTGGGCAATGCTGGACATCCGCATCATGGAAGAAGCTAGTCAGCTTTCTTTCTGTGTATGGAAAAGAAACAAGCGCAAAAATTCAGCGTCTACTTGCTGCCGGTGACTTACAAGATTACAAGAAGCAACAAGATCCGAGGATCCATTGAAATCTGGGTTGAACATGGTCCTCTGCAGATCAGCCAGAAGCGGCTTCTACCGCGAGAGCATCAGACGCGACAGAGGCTGCCGTGATTGCAGAGTAGACTCTCTGACCAACTCTGACCCAGACTACAAGAATCCATTAGGCTGGTACCCGATCGTGAGAAACACCTTAAGAGAGCATGCTTTGACATACCTGCAAGTCCATGGCCGGACACTCTGAGCCCGCGCTGCCCAGACACTGATGCATATGCTGCTGTTTTCACCACGCGGGCACGCTTCTGCATGACTTTCACGAACCTTCTCTTTATTCCGGAATCTCTAGCAGGCATGGGCTCCAGGCATTCCGGCTGTTAGTCAGCTCGCAGGTTGCTTTCCATTGATCCGGCGTCGCTTCTTTACCGACGCATGCCTGTCCCATGCACTGACCTTGAGCTGCTCCTTGACGCTGCTGCTGTCACCTCCATTTTCTGGATCTCCCCATGTGATGACTGCACCATTCTCAAGAAGGGCGGCAAACGCAAATCCATTTTCTTGAATGTGCTGTACCGCTTTCAACTCTTCTTGCACGCAAGCGCAGTCACCACCGTACTTGCTGGTTCCCCAGGCCACCACAGACCCATTGCCCAGGAGTGCAGCGAAGGCTTCGGTGGAGGCTTGAATGTGTTGCACATCACGGAGCCTGTCTTGGACGGACCTGCTGTCCGCGCCATGCCGCACGCTGCCCCACGTAACTACAGATCCATCACCCAAAATTGCGGCAAAGGCAGAATCATTGCTTTGAATCCTCTGCACATTACGTAACTGGGATTGGATGCCACTGCTGTCTCCGCCGCAGTTTCTGCAGCCCCAAGTGACAACAGAACCGTCCATCAAAATGGCCGCGAAGGCGGCAGCAGAGCTGCGAATGCTCTTGACGCTCTTCAGTCGGCTTTGCACACTTTCGCTGTCGCCACCTGCGCCGCCTGCACCCCATGTGACTACTGACCCGTCGCCCAACAACGCAGCGAAAGCGGAGTCCGTTGATGCAATAGCCTTCACAGACTTCAGCCTGGGCTGGACAGCTGTACTGTCGCCACCATCCGCAACATTGCCCCATGTAACTACGGACTCATCCATGCAGATTGCAGCAAATGCGTAACCACTTGCAACAATGCCTTTCACATTTCGCAGTTGCCCTTGTACCAGATCGCTGTCCCCTCCACAGTCTGGGGCACCCCAGGAAACCACAGATCCATCCGCCAAGAGGGCCGCAAATGCAGCCGTGGAGGCTTGAATCTGTCGAACGTTCTTCAGTCTGTTCTGAACTCTGCTACAGTTTCCTCCAACATCTTCTGCACCCCAACACACTACGGATCCGTCCAGGCGGAGCGCAGAAAAAGCTGCACAGGAACTCTGCAGGGCCTGCACATCAATCAACTGGTCCCGAACTTTGAGGCTGTCGCCACCAAAGTCGCAGCCACCCCAGGTCACCACCGATCCATCCGAGCGAATTGCGGCAAAGGCACCAGCGGTGCTTCGGATTTCCTGCACATTCCGCAATTGATCCTGCACCTTGCTGGAGTCGCCACCTCCATCTTTATGGCCCCAGGTCACCACTGAGCCATTCGCACGACGAAGGGCAAAGGCTGGAGCAGTGGAGGCGATCCCAGGTGGCCGCGCGACGGCACTTAACCAGTCTCCGTCTTGAAGCCCTGCTTCTTGTATGGTGCTGGCGCATGACAACGCCTCACCTGCAGCATTGATCAGGTGGCGGATGCTGGTGCCGAACACAGCCTCTGCGTGTGACTGTACTTCCTTGATAGTCGTGTTGGCGCCAGCATGGATCACAGCGCCACTCCCACTTAACAGAATCACGTGTAGGCATGCGGACATGAAGGAAGCAGGCTGGAACCAACGTTTAGTGGTAGCCAGGAGCCTCTGAGCCTTTGTCGGGAACTCGCAGCTTAGTCAAGTCGTGTGATTCTTGTAGTCTGCAGTTTGCATCGTGAAGTTTTGTGCGACTGCCCCACTCTTACCTGTGAAGCCACAGAACTTATCTTGTCCGCCTAGGCCATACCGATGATGTTGCTTCTGTGTTTTGATATTCAACACATGAAGTAATGGATGTGAACGGCCGCGTGAAGGCAAGGCCTGCAAGGTAGACAACGCCACACCTACGCCGTGCTGCGCTTCGCCGCGTGCCTTGCCCCAGGCGTGCGAGGACTAGAGGCCGCCTCCTCCGACTTGGAAAGGGCAATTTCTAGCTGATTTGATGCTTATCATCTTCCATGGACTGCGCAACGCTGTCCTCGGCCGGAATTGCTGTTGTCACAGGAGAGCAGGGACCCACAACAGGCCTGGCAGACAGGGCGTGGCTGCTAGAGATTAAGCGCCTATACCACCACGATTCTGCCTGCCAGGCAGCGGCGGCGCTGCTGGCAGCGTCACGGATACCGGCCGTGACAAGTCCTGAGGTCACAACTCGGCTTATCAAGAAACGCAGCACATGGGTCACGGAGTCATGCTGGCCACCCAGCGGCCAAAGAGAGCAGGTCGCGCTTCCGTCCACATTTGCGGCAGAACAAGGAGTCCACCCTGCAAAAGCGCCACTCACTCAGGCTTGCTTTGAAGCTTTTGCACACGTGGCGGCTGGGATCCAGGCATGTAAACATTGCCACACACAGGACAGCGGGCTGCCTCTGAATGGCAGATCGTAAAGAAGGCATTCCTGTATCCCTTCAAGCACAAGAAATGAGCATAGCTCTAACCTAGTCGTCGTCTTTGTTTTGCTGACCGGGGCTCACGCACGAACAACGGACGGTGGAGGAGAGGAAGCCTGGCAAAGGCCACCTACTTTCCAGGAAAAAGCCGCTTCAAAGCTGATGTGGTCACATTGGTCACCTCAACCACTTGGTACGCAGGTCGAAGCGCCTCGGCGACAGGGATTGGCTTCGCCTGTCTAAATCCCCTTTTTTGAAGCTCTTCAAGGTTGCCGTCACGCTCTGGCCATGCAAGCTGACTTCTCTACAGTCTGCCAGCCCCCTGAGGCCTTGCTAGATATGATAGGGAGACGCCTTCAGTCGTGGCCATCTCTTTGCGGTCCTTTTTGTGGCTTGGAAAGCTTGCGCTTTTTGTCAAAGCGTGTGGGTGTCTGGGATGGTGATGCTGTCAAGTTTTGAGACAAATTGGTTCTGTCGCTGGCAATGCGCGGGCACCACTTCACCTGCAGAGGGCTTCGAGTCAATGCCCTCTACTGAGGCTGGGAATATCCACGCTATCTTCGATGGCTACTGCAGACTTGGCCAACAATTTCGGCAGCTTCTGAATCGTGTATTTTGCATCCTGGATTGCAGAAAAGGGGCGTTTGAGCATCACATTGCGTGATCTGGCTCTCTCGACACCGGCACAGGCAATGGGAATCTTCCGGAATCTTCATCCGCTTCAAGCACAATTTCTACCAAAAGTCCGCGCGATGTACGGCAACCTTTTTGCAACTTGGGCTGCCTTTGCAAGCACTGCTACCTACGGTTGCCTTTGCAAGCACTACTACCTACGGTGTCCTGTTTGGAGGCACTTGGAGTCACACCCCTTAAGAGCGACGTGTGCAGATGATGCCTTGTGAAGATTAGCTCTTGGCATTCTATGGATCCTACACCCTAAAGTGAAACATCGTGAACCTTGTCGTTCAAGTCCAGTGAGGGCAAGCACTCACAGGAATCATGTCTTGTGACATATTCCAAGTTGGCCACTGACCTCTGCTGCCATACCTCGAGGTGAAGACCGTCTGACTCATGCCACGACCATGGCAGGCTTCAGAACGGCTTCCAAGGCACTGATTGTAGTACTGCGGATGTGGCGGGTGCTGCACATGGTAGCCAAGATTCATCCGCTGCCAGTCCTTGGCTGCACTGCGTCTTTCACTCAAAACCCTACACCGCAGCTCAGCACATCCCAGCCTGACATGGCGAGGGCATCTGCCAAAGGCACGGCAGGGCATCTGATGGGCCCCGACTCGGCACGGGCTCCTTCGCAGCGTTTGGAATGGCGGACATTGGCGGACTGGCCGAGCCTGTTCTGATTGTCATCTGAGCACATCTAGCGCCACAGAATGAGTCAGCAAAAACGCATGAATTCCAAAATCAGACCTCTTGCCGCAGCGCTATGGCAGAAGTTGACTATACTGCTCAAAGGCTGGACGACGTATGCAGTCCTCATCCCAGGCCCACTCTTCGCGTGGTGATTCTGTTCCTCTGCCATGATAACTCAGGTGTGCTGGTGAACAAGAGCATGATCATGCTGTTAGCAGGGTTGACTATCACAAACAAGCCAGACCTCCTGCGCTCATGGCGGCTGCCAGCAGTTCTTGGACATCCTGCCACTGAGAGCGTGAGTCAAGCCTTTAACGGAAGGCAAAGTTAATTTGAGAGTTCTTGCCTTGCCTTCGTTTGCTTTGCATTGTCGCTCCTGTATCCATTACTTGGGGAAAGGTCTACCAGAAACGCAATTCCCGTAGTTTTCCACAGTTGTGCGTCATCTCCATTCCGCCCTATGCACGGCTGGAACATGAGCCATGACATTCCATGTCTTTCCATAAGCTATATATGCGCATCCTGCTGTTAGGACGAACCGGGCAACAATCAGATGGGCGCTCATAATTCCGAAATCTTAAAGTCTTAGGTAGCAGCAAGATCCCGGCAAAAGCATCAGAACAACATATGACTACATACACCTTAAGTCTTCAACACGAGAACCTATAGAAACAACAAGAAAACTGCAGCAACAGCAACGACAAAGGCAAAATCCAAACACATGCAAGCTAGCAGTAGCAGTACTCGTGAACCTTAATTATAGTGGACGCAGTAACAACCGTGACAACATCCGGTCATGGAATCGATGTCACGCCGCTTCTTTGGGGTTTTAGCTTGGCCTTTGCATAGGGAGGGATTTGTGGGAGACTGCTTCCCTCCGCTTTCTTTGTCAGAATCTAGTGGCCAAGCCCGACCCGACCCAGAAAAAACAAGACACGCACGTTTCAGAGCGCCGGCCTTCCACCAGCTTTGCAACTACTTGCCCTGCAGCAATTCCCACCGTCAAAAACATAAGTAACAAGGTTTCGCCGGATTTAGTCCTGCTTGGTAGCATGGTCGATGGGCTGCCGGTTTCGTCTGTCGCGAAGCTGGCAGTCAGCCCTCGCCTGGCACCCCGAAACGGACGACTTGGGATCAGCTTTCCGAAGCCTGGCCTCAAGGAGAAGCTCACAGTGCTGACGAATGCCCTGAGCCGCTGCATGCATCAGCGGCGTCTCCTTCGCAAAGAAGCATTTGCCCGCCCCAGCAAGACAGGGAAAAAATGCTGCCCTTTGGCAGAAATCAACGGGTAATGAGAACCAGGTGTCCTGTGTGATTGGAAGAGCATCAACCATAGCATCAGCGCACAAGAGCAGCTTGATGCACTCTGTTCCTCAAGGCAGCTCTGCAAAAGCTAAGCCCTCTCAGCCCACCTTAGTAGCCTCAAAACATGTCTCGTAATCATACTGTCTGCCATGCAACGCTCCGCAGTGCGGCCAGCCCCTTTCGCAGCCAGCAGTAGTGGCGTTGCGCCACTGCTGTCGCGCTCCTGCAAAATGCAGCCGTTCTCATACACATTTTCTCTGAAAACCCAGCAACTCGCCACCTCCACATCAGCGCCTTCGTTCAGCCAGGCACGCACCATGACAGGCACGGCCAACTCAGCAGCACCTGCGAAGAGGTTCAGAGTCCACTCTCAATCAGTACCACCACATCTTTACAAAGCTTTGCCTGAAAGATTCCGCACAGAGTCCTAGCTTCCAAAACCAGCTGAGTCGGACGAAAGAGTCGAGGAAAAAGAACTGGGAATCGGATGAGAGGACCGCGCGAGTCAGACGAAAGAGGCGTCAGTTGGACAAAAGGCGGGCTGGACGAACAAGAGCACGTGAGTAGGTTTGAAGAACATGGGAGCATGGGCGACAGAAGATTGTTCTAGTAGGGATGTATCTTAAGATTCACTTAGTCGCTTTGAAAGGAAGAAGATCAGGCGACAATAGATAGTTGAAGTCAAAATAGATGCTAAGCCACTCCTCTTCAACTTCCTTGGCCTGCAATGGAAGGAACACACTGACGTAGGAAAATTCTATTAGACACAAAAGGGAAAAAACACCCCTGATGTGCCTTAATGCGGGAAGACGGTGCCAACGAGCAATTCAAGTGGAGAAACTCACCAGTCTGATGCTTTGCTTTCATCTGCGACTTGTTCGTATTCGTTTGATTCGTCTGACTCGCGCTGTCTTTCGTCTGACTCAGGAATCGTCCAAGCAGCAGGTATATGTGCCAAAATAGCGGTTCAGAAGGAAACCAATTCCAGCTTCCAGGTGCTACACTTGTGGGGAAAGTTGCAGTAGGGAAACAGGAGTAGAGCTGCTAAAGACTCTGCCAGTTTCGTGCTTTGACAACTGGATGCTGTGCTGGACGCGCCGACTGCTACAGGTTGCGGTCCAAAAGAGGTTAATGGGAAAGCAACACTTCCCTAACGTGGGTCCGGCGTTCGCTCCGGCCTGCCGAGCCAATTGTGGCTCAGAAGCGGGTGTAATCTTCCATGCGGGAATATGCGGGACTGTACTTGCAGCGTTCTCCTGAACCTCCTTTGTTCACAAATTCATATAAGTTCACAAGCAGGCTGGATAGCTAGGCCACCAGGCAGATTTCTCGAGGTCATGCTTCATGCTTGCTTGCCCAAGCACGATGAAGAGAATGTCGGCCACCAGCGTCCAGCAAGAGTTGAACACACTCCTTGCAATAGCCAGTTCACATTTTCGTTCAGGAATCCATTGTCCAGTGCGTCAAACTCAGCTCCTGTTGGTTGCGGCTGACGGCCACGTCAAGAGGAGTTCCACCGTGCCTCAGCAGTCACCACGTGACCAACCGCGCCCAGCCCTGTACTATTGAGGCATCTTGGCCGAGCTGCTTCACAGGACGCGCATTAGGATTGGCCCAAGGCTGAGTACGCAGTCGCCCCGAGGCTTCGAAGAGAAGAAGCTGCAGCGCCTCCAGGTTGCCTGAGACTTCCAAGATGCCTGTAACAGCTGGAAGCAAAAGCGCCTCGAGCTGCGGAGTCGTGGAGGAGCTGGTCCTTGGACAGGCCAGCCAGGGCAGGAATGACCAAAGCTGGTAAAGCTGGGTAAGGTGTTGTGCAATGCCTCCAGGTCTCAGCACCAGCACAGGTCAGCACAGCCCCACTCTTCCGCAGCAGCTCCTGGGTAGAGAGATGGGCCGGGGGACTGCCACTCACCATAATTTCCTACACGTTGCAGGCCCAGCGTCTGCAGCGCCACGGCATCCTTCAGCCAAGAATTGGAAAGCACGCGGCAGGGCAAGCACCGTGGCACTCTCCAAAATCCCTTTTGCCTTTCTTCACCGCCACGGTCAGCGGCTTCCCTTCTGGCGTGGCCGTGTTCACGGCCTCTGGCCGTGCCCGGATGGCTGCCCAGAGCCGGTCCAAGCTGAGAAGTCGCCCGTCTTCCTTGGCTGAACAGAACGGCTCAACGAGGCTTTACATGACTGAACGGTTTGCATCGCATCGTGCATGGCCTCTGGGCTGCTGAGTTTTGCGTGCAAGGCACTGGGTGTATGCGTAGCTGTGCCATCAGATGGCCTCACAGAACACACAGCGCAACCCCTGCAGAGGTGCAAATCACCTCAATCCCACCAAAGGCTTCCAAGATACATCGACCCAAATCTGGCCACCATTCCTTCAGGTACGTTGTAAACACGGCATCTTGGTGCAAAGAGCTGTCTGCAACTAAAAAGTAGAGACAGTCTTTCTGTCCTCCTGAGGCAGATCCCAAGGGAGTCCGGCGCGGCGGGCCAGCAGCCGGGCCTTCAAGCAGCCTTGGCTCTGAGAAGCAAAAGCCAACACCCTCCTTAGAACTCTGGGATTTCTCGAGACAAGCTGCAAGCCGGCCCAGCAAACTGCCAAACTCGAAGTAGGCAGTGCGCAGGGCACCTGAGTTGTGGCTTCTTGGCTTCCTTCTATGGCACCTTGCAAAAAGCACCGCAGCTTTATGGTGCCGCTATGTCAGTTGTTCATGGTTCTCCAATCCGAGAGGCCTGCCCCAATCAAAGTAGCTTAGCTGGTCTTATCCGAATACATGAGTGTAGCCTTGAGTCTACAGACTGCTTTCGAGGCACAGGAACGCTGCCTGCTGCAGATCTTGCCACGACGCCATATTGCAGGCAGCACAGAAGGCAATCTCATGAAAACTGTGATGCTTCAGAAAGCGCCCCTGGGCTGGAGTTGGCCAGCAAACGACAATGTCTTTTCAGGTTGTCATGCTTCAGTCAGCAGCTTGTCCGACTGATCACGTGAGCTTTGCAGCTGTCACTTTTTTTTCTGGAAATGGTGGGAAGATGGCAACATCACACATCTGAGCACAAAAGATGACGGCACTCACTGGCCTGGAATCAGCAAGGGGGTGGGGAGTGGCTGGGGTTCTTGTGGTGGCTTGGGGTCTGGCCGGCGAAGATCTGCATGGAGATGTTCGAGGTGACATCTTCTCTCTGCGGATGTGGTGCATCCATCTGCCGAGATGTCTTCAAACATCCAGAACCACAGGTTGCCACATCAACTCCGCCTGTGGAAAGCCTCCAGCGCCAGGATTCTGGTTCTCCTATCCTTCGCGCGCGGTTGCACTGCCGTTGGCTCTCAGGCTTGACTGATCTTGCCGATGCCACTCTCACTGATTCGCTCCCAACGCTCCATATGCTGCTTTCCCAAAATAGGGGGAAACCAATGTGGACCCGAAAATATTATAATCCTCATTACAGGGACCCCCAGAAAGGTGCCAAAATTTCAGGAAATCGCCATATCTTGCCACGTTCTAGCTGCTGGCTATCCCTATCCTCAATGGCCGAGACCACGGAGACGACACGTCCTGGCCCGGCTGGCGACACACCTGAAAAGCATCCAAACTTCTCTCTTTCTTGCTTCCTCGCGGGCTGCCGGCTCAGCTGTGTAGATCGCTCTGCCACGCGTGCTGTGGCAAAACGCCGCCACCTGAAGTATGACAAGGACTGGCAAGGCTACGACGCTCACAATCGGCTCATACGGTTGCCGGCCTGCGGAAGAAGTCAGACCTGACAGCTTCGTCTATCTAAAGTAAGGATTTGCAGGGTCAGGAGCCGGCAGAAGGAGATTCCGCCAAGCACCAGCCTCGGTGATAGCCATGCTGTCTCAGGCTGAGAAATGAGCAGGTGAGAGGTGGCTTAGAGTCAGGCATGCTCGGCAGCCTGAATGCAACAGATTCCTTCACCCTGCGCAAGCCCCTGCTAGCTACTGCTGAGCCTCTCGGTCTGCTATGGCTCGGCGCAGCTGTTGTGAGCTTTCGTTGACAAGGCGAAACCTCAAAGATTCTGCATTCATGCCACGTCAGCTCAAATCATATCTGCCGATGATCTCGTACGTGTGCCCTTTCCTGGACATGGGCTTGGGGCCTCCATGTCATGAACGTTGCAAAGAGCAACAATCGCATCTTCAACGTCCAGAATTTTCCCGCCTTCAGCTCAACAGGTCACAGATGGTCCCAGGAAGTTTGAAGCGACACATAGCGGCACGCTGCGGCACGTCACCGCTCGACCGCTCGACGCTTGGCCGCGGGCCAGGCGAGAGCCGCAATTCGAGCCACGATCCGCTCGCCGCTGCAGCTCCGAGCCTGAGGCCGCAGGCGAGGCCGCATCAGGCCACAGGTGTTTCTTGCGAAAACTCACGTACACCTCTGGTCACACGTACACGACGTACACCTCCTGAAAACCTGAGCTCCTGGACTCCAAATTCGTCGCTGCTTGTCTAATTGAGCTCCACGTGCTTCCTTCAAATCAAATGTCAAGGTCAGCGACGCTGGTGCTGGGACTGGAAAGCATGATCTTTCCCAACTTCGGGCTGCAGAAGCACCGCGAGACATCATCTGTAAGATCTGTAGGCTGACGTGGCTCCGACGGTGATTGCAATCTGCAATGCTTTAAAGGCATGGCCAAGTAGAAGGCGCTTCGTGCATGTCAATGCCCAGATTGCCCCCACAGGTTCAATTCAATAAAGTGCAAGAGGACACCGCAAGTAACGAACCGGGTCGAGCAGCAAAGTTTTTCGTGATGCTGGTTGCGCCATTTCGAGTAGTCAGAGCGTTGATGTGACGCTGCGCTGCTACAAGTCGCTCTCAGCCCTTCACTCCTGCAAAGCAATGCCTGAGAGCAACGCGCGCAGCACGTGGGAAGATTCTTCATGCACGCAGGGCTTGGACTCATTTCGACACGTGTGTACTCCTCAGGCAATGCAATATTGGCTGTGTGGCCAAGTGGCGCGTGGTAGGTCTTGGCAGCCAATGTCTTATTGACCGACCCCCAGATGTCGTAGCCACACTTGAAATCCGGCACGTCATCCAACACCTGTGACAAGACTTGTAACACGTTGGTCCGGTCTGCAAGTATCCAAAAATGATTTGCCAGCTGAGACTTGCAGAATTTTGCGCAGAAGCTGGAAAACAACTACGGGTATCTTTTTCCTCCCGGCAAGAAAGGAACGAGAGGAGCAACTCAGGACCCCCGGAAATACACATGTGCGAGCTACAAATATCTGGCAGGATGTGCTATCCCAATTATGGTTTCGACCCTTTACTAGGTTGTAGGTGAACATGCGAGCAGGCGGTATGTTGACGAGACTCCACAATCGAATGAGGGCCGGCTGGACCCGATCCATTTTTTGCAGGCGTACGCCAACATTCAGCGCCGACTGACAGTAGCAGACATTCTTGTAAATTCTTCTGCTGTTGAAAGAATCGCACGCGGTAAGCCCTAGGATTCACCTTAGGGTGACGCATCAAATATTGATAAGAATCAAGAAAATTGACCGACAAAGTCAAGAAAAAAATCAAGACTTGCGCACAGCATCAAAATTATTTTGATAAGCATCATTAAAAAAAAAAAAAAGAGGGCCGTAATACTACAAATTAGCAAGATTAAGGCGGACTGTAGTAGTTGCATTACGAATACGGATGGTGGCAATAGTAGCAATACCGATAAGAGCTGCAGTAGCAATAACAACATTGAAAGCCAGAAGCAGAAACGGTCGTAATACGAATAAAAGACAGTCTTCATTTATAACACAGCAAGTCAGCAGCGTGGGGCGAGCTGTAGCACAACTAGCAGTGACTCAGGTGGGTTACCAGAGCCTCGCGGGGGCTACACTACATGTATGCTCACAAGCTGTCGCGCGGCAACA
>CAJNIZ010042715.1:144879-178373 GCA_905231905.1 Symbiodinium pilosum
TTTCCCCCACTGCAAACATGGTGATGATGTTTTTAACGTAAGCCTGGATGGCATTTTAAAAAACGGTTGGTTGGGGGGGGGCGCAGTCCCCTTCATTTGCAAACCCAGATGACCAGCACAACTTTCCCCTACTATCCAATCCAAACATGGTGATGACGTGATGTTTGCACGGGGGTTGGGGGGGCGCAGCCGCCCCCACTAACATACAAAATGATGAGCATAACAGCATAAGCTTCCCTTATTGCAAACATGGTGATGACGTAAGGTTTTTACTGTGAACATGGATGGCTTCAAAAAAGCGAGGAATTCGGAGGGTCGCAGCCCCACCCCCCCCGTTGCAAACAAAAATGATCAGCACAACCTGCTCCTACTATCTAAACATGGTGATGACGTAACGTTTGCACCGCGAGCATGGAAGGCCTTGAAAAAGCGGGGGCGTTGGGGGTGGCGCAGTCCCCCCCGATTTGCAAACAAAATGATCCGCACGACCTTCCACTACTGCAAACATGGTGATGACATGGCTCTTTTGCACCGTAAGCATTACATGGGCAATAGTATTGCCAATGATCAGACCGATGAGAAAAGCGGAGAGACAACAGGGCCAGGAAGGAGACTATGGCTCAAACTATTTTTTGATGCTTGGCAGATTATTTGTTGATGCTTGGCAATTTTTCTTGATGCCTTAGCAAATTATCTTTTGATGCCCGTGCGAACATTAATCCCGCTTGGACATTCGCTCCTGTTACAATGACAAAAGTCATGCCTGCTTCCGTCCAACACCATCGCCTCCTCCATGATAGAATTGTGAAGGCCACATCGCGTACTGCTCCCACGGCTTGGAAGGACTCTAATGTGAAGTTCATTACATTATACTAACCCCCCCCACTGCAGACAACATTTTTTCCTCATTTCTGGGCGGGGAATTCTGCCATTACCCCCCCTTAATACAATGCACCCCCTGACTGCCCTATATGCCCTACATGTGCATACGGCATATCAAGCAACACATAGGTTCGCAGTTAACATCAAATAAAAATTCTAAATCTCATGAATCTCTCTGGCCAGTGAAATTCTATGTTTATCACCCACTTCAGAATGACTCACATGACTGACCCTACACTTGGCTGCCACGCCCACCAAGCCTAAACCCTTGTGGTGGGCATGCCAGAGAATCACCAAAGCAAGCCATTCGCATGAGTCAAGTCTTAGAAGAGAAGGGGCACATGTGCAATGCCTGGCCTGCAAGTGTCCAAAGATACAGCCCTGCACGAGCAAGCCCATGATGTTGGCGGCAATCCTTGGATCAGCTCACAACCTGTTTGGCCTCCTGGCCTTGTTGGCATTTATTGAGCATGTCCTCGCAGATCCTAGGGCCTAGGTAGCCAGATACAGGTCAGGAGCTGTCCTATGCAGCAGGGCACTGAAAGAATAACTGATGACACCTTGTCCCAACATGAATCTGCTCCAACTGGTGGGCAGTTCGGGTTTGCAAACTCCCCCAAGCGAACGAGATTCACTCCCCGCGAGCATGCACAAGACTCCGCAGCTACCAGCTGTCTTGATCTACCATGCCCTGGAAATTTCGTCTAAATCCAACCGTTCCCTGGGACAAGGAAGCAGTAGAGCAACGCTTGCAAAGCCACTTGGTCAAGGGAAGGCCAATGCGGAGTCTAGAACAGAGCAGAGCTCTACAGAGATGAGCGTCATCCCAAAGGTATCAGCCACCGATGCCGAGGAAAGCGCCAGCTCCACGAAGGACGGGCTCTGCTCCTCGCAATGCTTTCAAGTCCTGGGAGCTGAAGCTGAATGCAACCATCGAATCTGAGTTCCCCACCTGCGCAATCAGCGTGAAAGCACCAACGTAAACGCCACCTCCCAGGCACCCGACGAAGAATGCCTGGTCACGGATGCACCCAACAAACCGCGGGATGCTTAACCTCCCGAAAATCTTGCCATACAGTTATACACACCACCCCTGGATGCAGCTTCTGGAAGCCCTTAAAATTCCCAGCCCTCCCACCGGCCGGCGCCAGCAACCACCAGTCGCCAAAGGGCTGCCTGGCCGGAGACTGAAAAAGAAAACCCTCAAAATACCTCGAGAGCTGCATCTCAATAGGGAGCAAGGAGTCACAGCCCTCCAGCCAACTTCACGCAGACCACGGCCATGACTGCATAAGACAAAGGCACCAGGCAGCTGCAGCGAAGAAGATAGCCATGAGCACCTGCACGAGTGTGTGTCGAGCTTCAAATATCGGTTCGGCTAATCTCAAGCTGAAATTTGGTCCGGAGGCCTGCAGAAACCCACCTGCCCACAGCACTCTTCGGTTGCGACAGATCAGGATAAACGCGGACCTTGCATTGACTTCGTCTATGCCCGAATGACAGAACAGCAGAGATGTTGTCCAACTATAAGACCGGGGCCTGGAGATGAAAACGCCGATTTGGTACATGAAGTTGGACCACCTGAGATGGAGAGCTCAAGGTCCTCTGATGCTCGGCAGAGCTAAAATCCCAGCCGTGACGCAAGTTTGGGGTGGATACTATGACAAGAGACTTAAGCTGCAAAGGCAATCTGGCAAGGTGCTTGTAAAACGTGTGCCGAGCTTTGGGATCCGTGACCGGGAATCCCATCGCAGCCCAGAAGCCCGACTGAATCCTTGGTGAAAACACGACTTCAATCAAGAAGTTTGTCAATTTAGGAAACCTCTACGCACAACTGTTGAGTTCAAGCTTCGTGTATTCAGCAGCATATACGAAGAAGAGCGGCACTGTGTACCTCATAGTGCACCGCTGACATCAATTGAGTATCCATTGAGCTTTAGCAGCTTCCACCGAGCTGCTCTTAATGCCGGCTGCCACGACACGATCTTAAAAGCAGCGTGCGCTTAGTTCCGTCCAGGCAAAGGCATCCTAGGTCAATGAGCACCTATCACAAGAACTCCTCATGATGCACGCCAGGTCACGGCCACAGCGAGAGGATGAAGGAAAACCTCTCCTGCATGACTTGCTTGAAATCCCTAATTCACTCCCTAACTGTGCTACAGTGCTGATACAGCGCTGGAGCAGCCCCACTTCCTGAAAACCTTCGGAATGCTTATAAGGAAGCGCCTGGAAAGATAGCTTCCCTGTTGCGAGCTCGGAGGCATGGTGTTCAATCACCTCAGCAAAGTTTCACAAAACATGAAGTAAGCGGATCGCTCCCACTCTGTCCTTTTACTTTTAAGACAGGACACCGAGTCTTCACTCTCTACCTCTTCGCTGTAGGAGTCCGAGCTATCTGCTGCACAGTCCTTCGATGCTTGCTCCGAAAACTGCAGAACAGCATAGCATAGTTCTTTCTACAGACCATGTACCAAAAAAAGTGGCCTGCACCGTGGCTTTGAAGACCACGCAACCTTGAGGATGAAAAGCAGGGTGGCGCTCCAGACTCCTCCCTTTCCTTCACCAAAACCCTCCCACAACCTTGACACTCTCTCGCCGCCAAATCAAGTCTCGTCGAATTTCTTCCTTCTCCCTTCCCTCCTCCCCTTTGCCGGGCGCAACAGCTTTTGCTTCAAGCTTTGCTTTTGCTCGGCCAAATGCAGCCGGTGTTTCGGGGAGGGCAACGTTCATCGTGCCCCGCTCCTGTACAAGAGTTTCAAAAACATGCCAGATGCAGGTGGGCCCTAACATCACCTGGTCAATCCAGGGCGGCCCAAGGAGGCAGTGGAAGGCCAGGAGGAAAGCAACCGGTAGCCACATGGCAACCATGAGCTCCACCTTGAAGGCTTGGATACAAACAGCAAGTGGCCCGGACAAGATCTTTGGAGCGCCTGAAAGCAAACGTCCAGAAAGTCGAAGAAAAGGCTCCAGACCTTGAGACTCCACACGTACAGCTGCATTTAGCCGCATCATCCCGCAGAAAAGTAAGTGGACTCAATGACTTGTTGCTGCTGAAAGGGCATAGCCAGCAATGCCCGCGAAGCCGGTGCCCGAAGACCAGGCCGTCAAACAGGGCTGCAGGTGTCAACACAGGGCGTTCAGGTACATGGAGCTGTGAAAGAATTTTGTACCGCACCAGGACCTCTACTGCTCTTGAAGCAAAAAACATGTTGCATGTTGACTTACTCACAGCTTGCTGCCACAGCCTTGGTTTCATAGAAAGATGCCATCGCCAAAAGGCTGGCCTCAAGGAAAGATATTCTCCGAAAGCAAAACGAAGTGAGGGTCACTCCAGCATACTGCCTCGCCCATACCAGCAGCAAAGGATGCAAGAGCTACCTCAGAGCAAAGCCATCAAAAGCAGCCTGCTGTGGTTGCGGTTGCTGCAGATGACTTCTATAGACCATGGTGCTCCTATGAGCTTCTGGTAGGGCCCATTGCCCCAGGCCACCTGCCAAATCGCATGGGGTCATGCAAGATCTGAAGGTCCTAGAGTTCAGCGACAGTAGTAAGTACGTCAACGGCATGGAACCGCCTGGATGAGGCAGAGGACCATGAGTAGGGCAATCAACCAAATTCTGTACCTTGGAGACTGCAACAGCTCAGCCCTGGCTACCCCGCAGCAGAAACAAGCAAGAAAACTAGAAAAGTAGAAAGCAAGCAAGCCAACAGAAGCCCGCGTCGCAGCTACGTGCCTGCCTAGCTTGGCGTTAAGTTCACGATCAGTGCATGGCAAGAAGCTTGTAGCTCACATGGTGAAACCAGTATGGACCACTGAGCTTCATTGTCAGGGACGGAAGCACATTAACGAGGTACACCAGCGCAACTCCAGCCTGCAGTCAACTCTGCTTTTTTGAAGTCCTGCATGCTGTTCACTGGTTGACAGAGACTGTGTGAACATGTGTGAACATGATGTATCCAGAGACTGTAGAAACATTCTGTTAAACTGAGCCTAGCAAGCCATGACAGGCAAAACATGAGACGGCTGGTCGTGGGCAAGCAACTGAGTTGATCTCGTTGGCTCCAGCATTCAACACTACCCACAGGAAGTTGTTGAGCAAGCCAAGGATCCAAAAAGCCTCGCACGGCGTCTCATGTGGAACTGCAAGGACCTGAATTTCCTGCTGCATGGTAAGAACTGTTCAATTTTGCACAACTGGCAGCCAAAGAGCAATGACGTTCCCATAGAGGCGACACTTGCCCCTCATCTTCCCGGAGGAGCACAGCGGCTCCAAAATTGAGAGGCCCGGTGATGCATGTATGGATTCTACTGGCGACAAAACGGCGAAAGTGTGCTGTCTCCCGCTACTTCTACCTGGTCTACAAGAAGCCTCTGACACCCTGACCTTGACCTTGCGCTCCTGATTGCAAGATTGTCTATCGGCTTGCTGACGCAACATGAGTGACTCAGTGCGGGACCCCCAGCTTCAGCGTATCTTTGAACCACATACAGTACAAGGCTGGAATGGGGTAGACTGAGCCGTATCTGTGCTCTCTCCCGGCCTGAGCCCAAATAGCCAGCGCCACCCGTGCCAAGCACAGGCGGCCTGTCTCCTCTGACCTCAGACTCACACACTCGGCCCCGACGTTGAAGCGGGTGATAGCGGTGAGAGCAGTGGGGCTTCAACTTGTCCAGCAGGTGGTCCCTGCGACTTCGGCCCCATCGCTGCAGGAAGTCCACCTCCCAAGCGTTGCTGCTTCGATGCAACTTTGGCAGCTTCGGCAAGCTTTCGCCTTGGACAGCATCTGCTGTGCCGCGCGATCGAAGCGCAGGAGCCGCGCTGTGCGAGACCTAAACAAAAAAAGCGAGCTGCTTCAACAGAGCTCCTTCGTTGAAGCAGGGCCTCTCCTCGACTGAGCTCTGGGCCAGGCAGTGAAGGTTGCATTCAGCAGGACCTTTCTGCAATCCCGAAGTGCAGTTGCTCACCACAAAACGGGCACTGAGATGCGCTGAGCAGTGCGGCCGTGCCCGCTCGGCAAAGGAGCTGCATTCCAAGCCCGTCCATTTTCACCTTTTAGCAGATCAATCTGGGTCGCAGCAACATCTCGAGCTGTGGGGGGAGTGCGTCGTAGCTTTGGCGACGGTCCATGGCGTCGGCACTCGCATCAACCCTGGAAGAGCGCTTGACAACGCAATCTGCTCAGGCCCCCTTACATGGGAGAGCTTAACAATTTTGTTCAGGCGTGCGTTCTACCTTACCCTGAACCAGCACAGGTTGCACCAGCGCAATTTGCACCTGCTTCTCCAGGACTGGAACATCGTCCAGAGAACGTGCCTGCGTTCCATGTCTCGTTTGGGCTTCACAAACGATGGATGTCACGTGTGGGACCTTGAACCTTATCTGTGCTTGTCCGTTTCTGCAATGGTCCCTTGTGACCCTTGATATGACCAAAAAGCAACTGGCTTGGGAGACTGGCATCTAATATCGAAGGCGGGATTCTCATCATGCTGAGCAGGTTTTTATTGCGGGCCAATTGGACTCAGAAGCCACGCTTACCTTCCACACATTTATGCAAAATAACCCTGAGCGCTCACAGCTGCATCAGCTACTGTCTCGACTATTTCCAGCAACAATCGAATTAGATTAGACACAATAGCAAAGCAATGTTCATTCAAACTTTCCGCAACTCCTTTGCTCCATCATTTCAGCCTGCCCTGCTCTCCTTCTTACTCCACCTCCTCCTATCACAGTAGGTGCAGCTATGTGCAGCTTCAGTGCCACCAAGACATTGAGATGGGGATTCTTGCAGAGGCAGGCTCCTCAAAAAGCTGAGGATTCTCGTCCGCCTGTTCCACCTCAACACCTTGCTGTCACTCGCCACACAGTTCTGGCCTCTGCAATTGGCGCACGAAGGTCTCAGCCGTGCGGTGCAGCAGCAGGTCCTGTCTCCAACACAAGCAAAGATAAGAAAAGGATAACGGGTGCGGCCCTGCAAACTGACTGTGCAACTTATGCCTTCCGTGATCGCAGACGTTTGGAGAGCTCGTCTGTCTCGCTTCGGTGAGCCTCAGCAAACTGCGCGCAATCGTTGCAGACAGCTCTGCTTCAAAAATCACACTGCTCCGTTTACAAGACGCCACCAGGAGTTCTTCCCACTTTGCCATCGAATCAAGGGTTACAAGACCGACAACGCCGCTAGCCACCCAGCGCAAGCTCGCGAGCAGCCAAGTTGAGTGAATGTTGAGGGTCACCGGATGATTGCGGCTGAGGGCGTCCCTGGCACGGCCCTTCGAATCCTGTTGCCTTCCGGCAGATTGTTGTCCTGCGTCTACTGGCAGACTGGCAGAGCTGCCTCCGCTCCGGTCAGTGCTGTGGCTTGCCGAAAGGCATACCATGTCTTCGCGGCACGCATTGTAGCGTCTTTGAGCCAGCTACGATCCATCGCATCGGCACCATCATCAACCCCGGCGGACCACTTCACCGCACATGCCCCACGGAGGTAAGCTCCGGGCAATGCGCATCCAAGAGCGCAAGATCTGAAGCAAGAGAGCCTCGCACTCTCTGCACGCAATTGTTCGAGGTGCATGTCATGTCGCTGTGCCGGTCTGATCATGAAGAAACCGCACAAACAAGCGTGCAACACTTTACTCGCTGACACATCTTGATGATCTTCCCACAAAGGTGAGTGAAGCCAACATACTCAACTTATGCAGAAAATGACCGAAATCGCGAGCAGGTTGTTGCCTGCCGCCGGCGCGTCTCGAGGGTTTCCCGAGCTTGGCTCCTCCAGGCTGAAACTCCGCTGTTGGCGTTGGAGACGACAAGAGGGGCAACACGAAGCGATTGGACTTCCGTGCCTCAGCGCCCTGCTGCCCTCGGCCTTCAGTCTCTGCAGCTCCCCCCGTAGTTGGTCGGCCTGCACATTGGGGCTTGGGACGTTGGGACGTCGGGACGTGACGTCGGGACGTGTAGTCACTTTTTTGGCAACGATCGGGCCTCGCTGGCCTCAAGCTCTCGGGCACGTGCCAGACGCATAGCCACGGCCACCAGGAGCCAGGCGCCCAGGACCTGGCCTCAGTACAGGTTCTAATGGCCAGCACCGCTTAAACTCTCTGGCAGCCAAGTAGCAAATCCACAGCTTGTCCTTTGGGCTTAGGCCAGTACCTGCGCAAACAACGCGGTGTCCAGATTGGCAGGTCATTCTCAATCCACAGCCCTCCCACAAGCCTCCAAGCATCCTGTCGGTCCTTCTGAGGGCCTCCCGAATATGAACCAGACTATCCACACGGCTTATCAGATCATCTCGGATCGCATCACCCCCGCACGGGCATCCAAGTCTATGCCTTTGCAAACCCCAAAATCTCCCATCCTGCTGGCGCTGGCTCAGCTTCTGCCTGGCTTTCACTGCGAACACCACTGCAACAGACTCGAAAAGGATGCCGAGCACTCCGGCCTTTCAGACGCAGCCTCCTGATCCTTGCAAGGGGGCGCATGCAGAGAACATAGCGAGTGCTTGCAAAACTCCTGGAGCTTCCGGTGCAGAGCATCGTGCTGGGCAAGCAGCCGCCGCAGCTCCTTTGGGTTTGGGGCAAGTGGGGTGGAACCCAAGCGCACTCCAAGTGATTCGTCTCCATCCTCATCCTTCCTGTCCAGGGCTAGCAGTGCGTCTTCCGCATTGCGGTCCTTCTTGACCTGAACGATAAGCCGCTCAATCTGTCAATGTGCAACTCTGGAACACTAAGACCGCTAAGAGCCAAGCATGCAGAAGGTACTGTGCCCAGGCCAGGAATACAGCGGAGCGTAGACCCTCCAGCTGTGATTTTGGCTTGACTCTTGACTGGAATATGTTGCAGCATTCCAAGTCCAGCAGCTAGCCTGATTGTGCTGTCCCAAAAGGGCCGCCAGCGAGGACATTAAGAACTTCTGCTTAGCCTCGAAGGCGAGAACAAAGGCTGTCCGCCATGCATGCTGGGATCTGTCCTCGGCTTGCTGTCGCTGCAGCTCCTGACATGCTGACAACGTACCCCGGTTCCAGCAAGTCATTTTGGTCCACTGTAACAGCTCAAGCTTTGCCTCCAAGAACAGCTTGTGCTTTTGGGCTTGCAGCTGCTCCTCTTCCTTCACCGCTACAGGGCAGCACTAGCATGTCCGCGTTTCTCTGGTACTATGACTGAAGTGCGTGCACTCAAAATGACTCCGGCCTCACGGTTTTTTCTCTGATCCTCATGGGCTTGATGAACCCGGGCGAGCTGGACATCAAAGACCTTTGCACTCGAGATCTGCCAGAAAAACGAGAAAAAGCCAACCAGTCAGGCTTTCTTGACATGACAGATGTGGCAATGCCATCCAGTCAGCCTGTGATAAGGCTCCTAAGTTTACATAGAGCGCATGAAGCCCTGCAACATCCTGGAACAACATCGACACCATTCCGAGGTGCCAGCATTTTGAGAACCCTGGAGCTCTTGGCGGTGCTGTTCCCCGAGGCCAGCACGCTGCAGCTCCTTGGTCAAAGTAGCAGGCATACCGAAAACAACAAATTCTATGATGTCTTGGAAGAGCACAAATGCGGCGGCGCTGGCAAGGAAGCTGTGGGTGAGACAGCAGCTTTGCAACTGTTTGTGGCCACATCACAAGGGCACAGGAACTGGCGAAGTGTGTGTTTTCCCTAGGTGTGGTTCGGCCCTTGTTTGTTCCCAGGTGTGGCTCGATCCTTGTGGGGGTTTCACCCTACTTAGTTGTGACCCTTAACACTATTGATACACAAAAGAAGATATGAAAGCGCAAACATGATGCCTGAGGCGAGGATGGCGACCCTGACCTGAATGATCCCTCTGACTGTTGATTGACACTTTTGACACGCAAGTTTGGGCTGGCCAAAACGATGACAGTTTCCTCTGACTGTTGGCACTTTTGACATGCAACCATGATGTGAAGATCCAGAAGAGACGACCAGCAAGGGATGGCGGCCCCGACCTGCGCACTTTTTCCTTGTTAGCCCTTCGGAAAACTTTCGAAGCGCCACAAACTGCAAATGCCTTCTGGAATGCCGCGCATACTGCAAGTTGAAACAGTGGCAAGTCCTGCTTAAATTGCGGCACATGACAACAATCCGCTAGGTTTGTGCTCCAACCTTTTTAGACCTCCTGGAAAGGGATGTGATGCAAGGAGCAACCTTAGCAGACCCTCGAATGCTCCAAATAGGATCAAACGCAGTTAGAGCGAACAACTCGTTGACCATTCTCACATACTGCATCTCGCATGCGCAATTCAACGATGCCGCTCACATCTGCATTTCCTCAAACATTCCGCACAATATGCGGTCTAGCATTGGCAGCGGCTTCATGCTGGAGTGCAATATGGCTTGTTCTCAAAATATTCAAAAATCCACACATTACTGCCGAGGTTTGCTGGATAGCAACTGATCATGTGCCTGGTGGAGTGAGTGCTTGTCTTGACCATCCTTGCAGAACATTGAAAAAGATGGACCCCTCTCTGATGTGTCTTGTTATCTAACAGCCTTCGCTTTTTGAGCTGCAGGGGGTTGGGCCAACGAGCAAAAAAACACATCAAGCAAGGTAAATGCCACGATTCCGAGGACAAATGCCTGCGTGCATGCGTTTTGTGAAGCAGCCGGGGTTTGGGGGGCCGCAGCCCCCCTTCGATGCGTCAAAAGACAAAATGATGACAAATGCGGAAAGGTGTAAAACAATAGCATCATGATAGTGAGCGAATATGATCGAAACTTTGTATAAAAACAAGAAACTGAAAATTAATGAAATATCAACATGATGTTATATTTTGAAATACAATTTGAAAAGATAACACGTTGAGAAGTGAGCAAACCTGATGAAACATGATGAAAACTCATGATAACATGTAATGATGGAATAGCATGAAATGATGCGACATCACGATCGATGACGAAAAAAGTGAAGAAAAATGATAAAGTGTGATGAAAATGGATGAGTAGCAGTGAGAGAAGAAAAAAACTGAAGAAAAGTTGTGAATTCTTGCTGGAAGTACTGAAACATGATGAATCTGATGAAACATACTGGGAGTGACATGTGATGAAGGAAAAAATGGTGGAAATATCAGAACTCCTGGAGCCTATGTGCTGAACCTTGAGGAAACATGTTAGACGATGATGAACACCAACACATATGATAAAAAACTATGACGTACAGAGAAGCATGATGAAAAAAAATTGTTGGTATGATGAAATTTGATGACATGTGATGAGAAAGATGCAGAAGCATGGGATGAAAATGATGGAAACTGATGAAAATTGGTAGAGAAATCTTGAAACGTGATGAATCATTATCAAAATAAACTGTGATCCGACATTATGGAAAATTCAAAATGATGAAAATCCTGAAAGAGGATGAAAAATGACGACGAATGTTGAACACGTATGAAACATGATGAATATGATGTGCTGCGAAGATGAAGCCATTTGAAGATACACTTGTTGCTCGTGCGCTTTTGTTGGATACGGATGCTTTGAAACATGTATACGACTGCCTTTGGTAGGGGGGGTGGCGGGGCGCAGGCCCCCCCCCCATCTGCAAAACATTGACGTGGATTTACGATCTCGAGATTTATGCGTTGCCTGTGAAGTTTTGTAGGATGGTAGCTACTAATGTGCTGTGTTGATTTAATGCCTGCGCTTTATTAAGCGGCGCAGGGACTGAGGATCTAACCCCACATTGGAGAACACGGATACAAATTGACCTGAGTGGCTAGGCTTGCGGGTATTTGTGGACAGTGGTATGATTTGTTCTCTAGCTGCCTGCTCCCTCATAAAGCAGCCCTGACGTGGAGGGGGGCAACTTACCCCCCCCAATTTGCAACGCGTCACAAAATGAGCACGTCAGTAGATTTTTGCTGCCCGTAACAAAAGAGGATAGGCCACGGACCGCAAACGATCCCAGGAACCAGAACACCAGGGGACCAGAGGACGAGGATCGGAACAAAGGACCAGAGGACAAGGGACCAGCGGGATGCCATTCACCATAGGTCTTGCGAAGCCAGGACTAGTATGTCTAGCAGATATGAGCTACTGCCTACACTCCTTGAAGACAGGTTATATAGGGGATTCTCATGTGTGCTTTTCCGAGCCATGCCTAAACCCAGGTACATGGTGAGAAATTCGTTCTGTAAAGATATCCAGAGTCATCTTCGTTGGTATGTTCGGGACGAGGCCAAGGGTTTTTTTCTAGGTGTAGCTCAGAGCGCCTGCCTGGTCCTCGTGTTCTGGTCTCTAGCTGGTCCAAGGCTCCCATTCCTCCTCCATCTCTGCGAGTCGCTTCTGCAGCCTCCGAGGTAAGAAGTATCTGGCAATGAACTTCAAACTGGACCCGCAACTGAGTTCTCGCCTTCGTTCCCATTCCTTCGGATGTGGGTGCAAGAACTTTCTTCACAGCAACGGCTCCGTTTTTGCAAACCTTTGATACAAGGCCTGATGGGGCGATGTGTGCCATGACAGTCCTCCTCGGCCCGTGTAAGCTTGTCTTGCCAGCTGCTCTCCAGCTTCTCATGCTTGATCCGCCACTCATTCCTCAGGGCCGCTTTGGCCAAAGAGTTGCGCGGGCATCGAATGGTGAGTCGAGCAGCTCCCTTTGTTGCCTTTCGTTCTCAGCACCCCGGTTCCACTCCTGGTGTGAGCTCTTTCATGGCTTCAAAACAAGCTCACCAGAACTCCAGTGTAGCCGCCGTCCTCCATCTCATCACGAAAGCGCTCAGCGGCGTCCTGTATCTCATGGACCTACACACGCCCTGCTGAGTTGTACGAAAGGTGTCCTTCAAGGCGCGCTGATGTTCCAAGACCTTCAGATACAAGCTCCCCCGGCAGATCCCTTTGGGGCAAGTTCAACTCTCAGCACTTGCTGCAAGCAACATGCGCGTGCATTGTCAAAGTTGCAAGACCAGCCCCTGCTTTCCCGGCCTCTCGATCATGTCGCTCGCGCCGCAGTAATCCCAAAGCGCGATTCCAGGCTGCCCAGACAGCGGCCTCCATGCAGGGTGAGACAGGTGACAGCACTTGTGAAGGATCTGGCACCTTCACTCCTCGCTCTACTCCGGCTGATGCAAAGCGATCAGAATTAGCAGCACGCCGCTGCCGCGCCTCAACCACAAATTGGGAATCTGCTAAATGGTTGTTTTGCGCTGCTCGCGGATCTGGTCTGCCTTGCGATGCCGCGCTTCATCCTCGTCGATTTGGCGCTGCAGAGAACTGAGCTCCTTGTAGGGTCGGTGGATTTATGCATCCTGTCTGCTCCATGAGGCGGTGGGCCTCAGCCATGACGCGCTGGCGCATCTCCGAGGACCGGAGATCTGCCTGAAAGTTTGATAAACACCCTCAACAAGTCAGGTAAAAGGCCTTCTCAAATCGTCTTCAGCTTCTTCGCCTCAAGCCGCCGGCTGCTGGAGCTCGCTTCCTTTTTGGCAAGCAGGTTCTCGACTTCCGTACTCGCGCGACTCACGTCATCTCACGTCTCCTCTAGTTGCAGCATCAGCTCGCGCTCGAGGTCCGCCTGAACAAAGGACTGCGTTCATCCCAACTTCAATCCAAGAAACATGTTGCAGCTGAATCCGGCCTAGGGTTATCCTATAGCGCTGGTAATACAGTTCAGAAGCTCAGGCCTCTCGCTGTCGAGCACTCGCCTGCCCAAAGATCTACTCATCTTTTCTTTCATTGGCAGGTGCCTAGCGCTTTGCGTGCATGTTCGGGTGTAGCAGCTGACAGTATGTCAAATCAAAGCTTAGAATGCGTCTGTTGCCGGCGGCCACTAACTCACATCACAGGCTGTCAGGCAGCCAGATCGCATATCTTTATCTCAAGTCACGCATATTCATCAAGACGCAGGTCGTCATCCCTCAAAAGACATGTGCAGGCATCCATCAATAACGCTGCACCTCAAGGTGCCGCAAGGTGCCCGACAGACGGTCGCGAAGAGACAGAAGGCGCCAGCTACCGAACCTGCAAAGACAGATGATTGCCATACGCCCAGAGCACAGCCCTGTGTCCAACGGAACAGAAATATTGCCAGAACCTTGAAGGACGGACCTTGTACTTCTCTCTCTCCCTCTCTCTCCATCTCTCCCTCCATCTCTTTGTCTTCTTTCTCTTCTACGTGCCATCCAGAGTTTTGAGGGTGTGCGCTGGGGCTGCAACCCGAGCACAAGCCTCTATACAATGACAACGAGAACTCTGACTTCTTCTTGTTCTTCTATGGGCTATCGCGAGCGTGCTGTGGCTAGGCCCCAAGCACTGGCTGTCCAGGTGTCCAAGTCGGCTTGAGACTTTGCAACAACCGGTGCCCCCAACGCATACTATGTAAGCTTCCCATGCTAAGACCCTATTCTCCCAGCACCAGGGATTGCCATTTATGCAACGGGCACTGAGTTGTCCCTTTCCGCGTCTCCCGCTCTACTGGCAGGTCAACGAGCTATACATTCAGGACCTCTCTCCCTCGGCCCCACGTCACCACGACAAAACAGAAGAAGGCACAATACATTACATGCGGACCTCGGAACTGTTCTGCCCCGCGTTGCCTTCCCACTACTTGACTGTTCTACATGAAAACTCTATCTCTAACTTCTTCTTCTTCTTCTTCTCCCTGCTCTACCCTCCCCACATGGAGAGGGCTGGGGCCCGGCCCCAAGCAGCGCTGTCCCACGCACGCAGATTGCCCCAGGACCCGACTACCAAGCATACTGAGGCCACGCAGAATCAGTAGCATAAGAAACAGCCCGAGTGCCAGTACTAGTCTCAAGCATTGTCCCTTGCAGCCTCACTATACCTCTCGTCGCTACTGGGCACAATCGTGAGAAGCCGCACTCCCCGCACTGCTGGCGGCGATTGCACAGGCTGCTACAGGGAAGGAAGGTACAGAGTCAGCTTTGCCCCACCCCTAGCCAGTTCTAGCCTCTGGCATGTACAACACTGCCTACCTGCTGAACAAACAGCCTGAAATGCTGCGGCGGCCCTTCCTTCAAGCCTTCCCCTGACATGTGAGACAGCATGGCACCAAAACGCTTGCTACAACATACCTTTTGGGGAGCCACTCTCCAAGGACAGTACAAGCACACACTTCTTACGCCCCAGCCCCGGAGGGGATTGCCGTACTTTTCTTTTTACGAGGCTCTTCATACATTCTTGACGGCCCAGTGGCTCAAGCTAGGTTCAGTGACTCCCCGGCATGCGTCTATCTCTCTACAGCCCCCCTTACACTAGGCATCAAGCTAGCACAAAAGTGCAAACGACATATGCTGCAAGAAGCTAGTTACCACAACGGAGGCGTGCCATGCATACATGTGCTGAGTGATTGCGTTCCTTGGCTTCCGCTCTGCGGGCGCCGAGCTCCTGGAACTAAAGCTCTTTCTCACAGCGGGCCGGTTCCATGGGACCAACAAAGTAGCAAAACAAGTCGTGTGCAATATGGAGTGATGGCCAGCACCAGCTGCTGTTAGTTCCTTGGGCCTAACTGTGCCAAAGCCCTGAGCACATGGAACAAAAGCTCTGAGGTGCCCGCCGACTGGGTGCGGATTTATAGGCAAAAGCTGACATGACCATACACAAAGGCTCACCCTTCAGACAAAATCTCAGCCCCATGCCCACCCCTCGGTCGCAGCCCTAACTCACGACGCCCTCTCAGCTGCTGTCGCTGGCGGTCTTGTCGTCGTAGTTGCCCATCTCGCTCTTCATTCGCTCTTCATCGTACTCTTGCCGGGCCTGCTCCACAATGGCTTCCTCCTCCAGATCCGCCAGTAGATCGCCTATGCGGTCCTCTTCCTCTTGGGCCTCAGTGTATTCCTGCAGCCATTGGCGCTCGTAGCTGTCTGGCGCTCTGCGCGTGCCGTTGGGGTTGACGATCATGTAGCTCTGCCCTGCATCCTGGCCCCCGGCCCCGGCTTGTTGCTCTTGCTGAGTTGCTCCTTGTCCGCTTTGCTTTCCAGCGGCCGGCGCATAGTACGGCTGCGTGTCTGCTTCACGAGGGCCCCCTTCGCGATCATGGCCTGCTGTCGGTGTCGGCCGCGGCTGTGGAGGCAGCCACTGTCGCCAGTCGTCCTCGGCTCGGATCCTTTCATCCTGGGCCTCTTCGGCTGCCACTCGTCTTCTCGCCCCAGTCTGGTGCTGGGCATGGCTGGTGCCCGGGGCGCTCTCTTGGCTGGCTCTTGTCACCTCCACCCCCTGCTCCCGCTCCATCTGGGTTCTGGTCTTGTACTTGCGGTGGGGCACCTTGCCTTGTCTCCGTCGTGGGCTGGTTTGCACTCCCATCTCTCGCACCCCTGGTTGGCGCTGGCTCTGCCGCTGCTTCTTGTCGTCAACTTGCGACGGTATCGTTGAGAGTTGTCGCCTGAGTCTTCGCCCAAGCTTCGGGGGCTCCCTGTCGTCTCCGTCTTGCTCCTGGTCGGTTTGCGCTTCTTGCCCTTGCTCTTGTACGTGCTCCCAGTTCTTTTCCCTGAGCGCAATGCGCAGTCTCAGCAAGCTAGGCGGCGGGCCCAGACTGTCCACGTCATTGTATACCATGGCAACGGCTGCCGCCACATTCTGGAGGGTCTCCGGCGGCACGGCCTCGAGGATCACGTCCAGCATTGCTGCCCTTGCGCCCTTCTCGAGCTCCGCCCTTTATTCTCACTGGACTGTCATGGCTCTCCGCTGGGCGCTTCTTCGTTGGTCACCCTTTCCCACGTCTTTTGGAGCGTGACCTGTCTCGGCGATCTTGCCCTCCTGGGTTCTGCTGCTTTAATGGCCTGCAGCGCTTGCCTGTGCGCCGACCGGTGCGCCACACTCGCCATTAGTTTCAGGGCTTCCTGGACGATCCCCACATCGCTCTCGTCACGCCAGCTCTGGAAGAGGGCCTTCTCCATCTCTGACTGCTCCTTCGTTGGGATGCTTTGTTCCAAGCTCCGTGCCGTGCGCTGGGCAAGGCCAGGGTCCTCAGGGAGGGCCAGTATCGCTGCGAGCACGCTCGACCAAGCGCGGGCGTCGTCCAAGCAGTCTCACCAGACCCGCGCTTCCATTGGAGCATCCATCCGGCGGCCGCGCCCCCAGTTGTGCCAGGAGCAGCAGTGTTGCTTCCGGGCTAGTTGGCGTCGTAGAAAGTGCTCGAGATCAGCGCGGACAACCTAATTGAGGGGCTTTTATGAGGGGTCTTCTCCGGAGGCGGTTCCCCCCCATCTGCATCATGGCCACTTCATCGCCTCTGGTTCCGGCCGTCATGGTCCTCTGGTACAGGGCTGCGTGCTCCGCTTCTTCGATCGGGACCGACCCGCTTTCCGGGTGCGGTCTCGCTTCATCTCGGGGCTCCAGGGTTTCCACCCGGTCCAGGACCATCTCCTGAAGTCCCTGGCTCACAAACTGCAAAGCAGCGTGCATCCCCAGGAGCGTGAGCGTCATCTCCCTGTGGTTGAACGCGAGGATTCCCTGCGGCTCTCCGCCGGCTTCCGGATGACTGCCTCGCCCTCGCCCAGGACCTCTGGTATGCGACGGGACAGGCTCCACCGCCGGTCTCTCCGCTCTGCTCTTCCGTCTCCACGGCGCCGTCTGCATCAACGCCACTTGTTCTGCCTCACGCAGGTGGCGCGGTGGCCTCACCACTCTCCTTGTCTGGACCGCTCGCTCGTGGTTCTCCGGATCGGCCGCTCCCAGCCGCAGGCAGGAACAAGAGCAGCCACGGTCGCCAGCTCCATCCGCTGCACATGAGTCAGGTGCCACCCTTGCACAACCCTTGGTTGACGCGAGGGATCCTACCCGGCTCAACGAAGTTGCCTACCACACAGCAAGCACAAAAAGGGACATGTCCTGGGAATGCCTTGCGCTGCTCATGTCTCCCCAACTCGTGTCATGCTCATGTGGGATGCGGGTATCTTGCTTTGCTCGCTCTGCTTGATCGTTGCTACTCCCTTGTCTCCATTCTGCCTGCCATCGGCCGACACAGTGCTGGCCTGCTTGCGGTGTACATGTCAGGGTTGCCGTGGCTCTGCTTTCCATGGTCCTGTGCTGTCTGTCACTGGCAAAGGCTGCGCTGGTCTGCTTGTGGCGCGCATGTCACCCTCAACAACATCATGGACTGTCGACAATCGTCGGTGTGCATCACTGCATGTCATGGTTTGCATGTTGCGGTATGTTATTGCACCATGCCGCCTGCATGCACATCCCTGGTCTCTCTCTTCTCTGTCTCCGTTGGTTGGGTGTGGCGGATTGTGTTTCGTGAAGTTGGTGTGGGTGGGTTGCTTGTGCGGGGCACAACCTCCCTTCGGCGTTGGCTGTGTTGCAGCGGTCGGCCCTTTCCTGCGGACAGTCATTCGTTCCGCCCCGTTGCCTTCCAGCCTCTCTCCATCAGAGTACCTTTGTGCTTCCGGCTTCGGTCGTCTAGTTGGGGCAAGGTTCTCGAGGGATGTTTGTTTTCCTGTGGCCCAGGGAACATCGAATCTCCTTATAAAAGCCGCTTCGAGTCTACTCCATTCCACGCGGTTCTGGGCCGTCTGTCTCCAGGGACGGGCAATTTGGCTGAGAAGGCGTTCTGTGTTGAGCATCGCGTTGAACCTTTTGGGGTGCCTGGCTCCTTGGGGGTCTGCCTGTTGTCCCTCCCACCACGCATGGTCTCTCCATCGTAGCAGGGCCGTGCTGTCGTCTTCATGACGGGCCATATGTCCGTAGAGCCTCCAGATCAGCTTGAGCATCTCCGAGCTGAAGCGGAGTTCTGGCTTCTGGGCCAAGACGAGGCGGGCGAAGCGCAGGGATCGTTGGTTCCAATCGACCCAGGATTCAAGTGCCCGCCTGGGTATCCCTAGCGCCTGGCGCAACTGCATCAGCTGAATGCTGTTCGCCCCCTTCAGCAAGGCCTCGTGAGGGTGGCAAGCCCCCACGGCCCACAGGGCCGCGGGGTTGATGAATCTGCCGTAGGCAATCATCTTCTGTTTTGCGCTCCCTGCTCCCGTTAGCATCCGCCTGTGCACCGCAAACGCAGCTTTGGCCCTCCTAGAAATCTCACCCAAGCACGCCAGTACTTCTTGTTGCATGGCCACCGGCGCCTCCAACACTGTGATCGTCCCCATTCTGTCTCCCTTCACTTCCTGGCCAGCCACGTGCAGGGTGTGCTCATGTTCTGAGGTGCGCACGTACTTGGTTTTTCGGGGGTGTATGGCCAAGTTCCTCTTGGCAAGCCTGGTCACTAAACGGTCAAGGAGGTGTTGCAAGTACGGTCGGTGGAGCGCCCACAGGTAGACATCGTCCTGGAATCCCGATCCGTGGTGCGGGTTGGGCTCCCTTGTCCGGGCTATAGCCTTTCCTCATTGCTCCGGTATTGGGTTCCCCTTCCTCAGCGAGGGTCTCGTTGAGCACGTCCCCAATGACACTGGCAAAGATTACCGGACTATCCGGAAAACCTTGGCGTACGCCGTTGGCAGCCCCTGGGCAAACACCTCCAACTCACGGTTCTCTACCAAGTCCACTCAGAGTCGCGCTTCCCACACCAGTCCTAGAGGGGCAAGCTTGTCTCTGATGGTCGCCGACAGCGCAGGCTGGGATACTGTGTCGAAGGCCTTAGAGACGTCCACCTTAAGGATGTGGAACGGCACATTCCACCCTTATTGCTCGCCTCAGCAGGAGTATCAGCTCAGCCGCCTGCCTTCCTGGCCTGGCAAATTGGAAGCGTGCTTGGCGCATGATCGGTTCCCCTACCCTTCCTAGGATCAATTGGGCTTGCCACTTAAGCATGCTGCTGCTGAGGGTGATGGGTCTTGTCTGTCCCCAGTCTGCTGGCTGCGCTTCTTTAGGCAGAAGAATGGTCGCTGACTTCTTGGTGAGGGGGGAGCATCTGCCTTTGTAGAGGGCGTCGTTGAACTCCTCTCGGAGCCGTGGCTCCCATCTATCATGCATTCCCATCACCCTCAGTGCCTCGTAGCTAATCCCATCAGGACCTGTGCTCTTACCCCCCGCCCATGCGGTTGTGCATTGCGTCAGTTCCTCCGTGGTGAAAGGTCGCCACCTGGTGGTTTTGCAGAGGGCAGTGAGATGCTCCCAAACCGCGGCCATTTCGGCTTTGACCTGTTCTGCTGCTTGCTTGGCGAAGATGCTGTGGAAATGTTCACGCATCGTCTTCTCCCAGTCTGGCTGTGTGGTGAGCACCTCTTCCCACTGGTGTCTTCTTCTCGCTGTTTTGATCGCCCGGAGCGCTTGCCAGTCCTCCGCCAGGGCTGCTTCTAGGAGTCCCTTCTGCCATCCATCCCTTTCCTGCCTCCTTACATTCCATACCTGCTTCCACAGCTCCCTTGCTTCAGCTCTCGGCGTGGCTTGCATTGCTTGCCTGCGCAGCCGCTTGAGAGCCGAGCTTTCCCGGTACCCCCTGTAATTTTTCCTGTTCTCGGCTATGGCACGCGCTGCTTGCTTGATCTGATGGCCCCAGTCTGCTGTTGCAGGGAGGTTCCGTAGGATCGACTGGACAACCCTCCCTTCTTTGAGCTGCTTGGGTCCATGCGCCGAGTCAACCTTCCCTGCGGGCGCAGGTCTTCCGGTAAGGATGGGGACCATGACTGCGTCATGGTCACTGGCTGCCACATTCCTGATCTCCACTACCCTTCCCTCGCCTGCATACCTTAGCTTCCGGAGCATAACATAGTCCAGTCTTCGTGGTTGGTGTAGGCGGTTATAGGGGTGGCACGAGGGAACATGTATTTGTTGAGGTGGCGCCTCAACCTCTATGTCCTCGAACCACTGCGTGATCAGCGCCCCCCTCGCCGTGCGGTGGGTGAGGCCCTTGGCATCGGTCTCTTCTGCCCTGGTGAAGGTCTCACTCAGGTCCCCCAATACTACCAGTCTGTGCTCTTTTGCTGCTTGCATCGTCTTCCAGTCCTCCAGTTGTTTTCCCGTATCGTTGAGGGTGTACTTGGGCGGGAGGTGGACATTGAGGACTCCCACGTGACCCTCTGCCGTTGCCAAGGTGACACCTAGGCCGTTTCTGCCCACCTGTCTGTGTCTGATCACCCCAAGTTGTTTCTTGACCGCGATTGCTCTACCTCTCCATTCGCCATCCTGTTTCCCCGCCACCACTATCCATTCTTCACTTCCATTCCCTGTCTTCCCGTAATGCACCCCCGGGTCCATGTTCACCTCCTGAAAAGCCACCAGCCCAATCTCCCCCAATCCCAAGCCCGGCAACGTATCCAGGATCTCTGTAAGCTTCTCTCTCTTCATGCCTCTTTTTTGCTCTCCCGGCTTCTGCCTCTGGTGTTCCTATCACGGACATCGTATTTTGGCTGCGGCCGCCGTTCCGGCTTCCGAGCCTTTCGGCGCTCCCTGTGTACAGCGGTCCGTCCTTAATGGACTGGGCGCTCGTCTCGAGTGGTTTGCTGCAAATTGCCGGGGGCTTGGCCTCGGGGTGGCGCCAGTCTCTGGCGCACACTCCAGGGGACATCATCCAACGGATCGTAGCGGGCTTGTCTCAGCACCTCAGGTGCCCCACTCCATCCGAGACTGCAAAACTCTGGTTCTGTACAGGTTCCTGCTGGTCTTCTAGGGCTTCCTCCTCAAGATTCGGTCCCTGGTCTACCACCAATGCTTCATCCACTCGCGACCTCTCATGGGTCTCCAGCGGCTTCTGCAGGGCACACCTTCCCAACAGCTCCTCGTCCCAGTTCATGGCAAGGTTCTGGTCATCGGCCGTCTCTCTGTCACCCGTTTGACGGGAGCTTCCTCGCCGAAAAAGGCAGCCATCGGCCTCTGTACATCCTCGCCTCCATCATGAATTCAAGCGCATCCATGCGTAGGTCAGCCCGTGCTCGCCAGTCTCAGTTGATGGGCGCAAACAGCTGCCTCCATCTTGTTTCCACTTCCTCTTTAGCCTCTCCAGTCTTTGCCGCCACCATCGCCACGTCCAACCACCCGTAGGGCGAAGTCGCTGCATGGGTGCCCGTCGGCGGTCCGCCTATGCCCGCCACCTGTTGCTGGTCCAACCAGAGCGATCCGGAACGGTAGTCCGCTTTCACAACAATGGTTTTGCCAGTCTTGTCCGCCCCTTCTAGCACTGCCCTTTTGGTTTTGGACAACTGTCGGGTGCGTCTTCGCTGCTCTGGGCTTTCGCTCAAAGCCATCCACAATTTCGCGGGCCCCCGCACTGTCCACCGTTCCCGTATGACAGGCAGCTTTGCGAACACTTTCCACGGCCCCAATGGCTCTACGCTGGAGCCTGGCCCTGTCTTCCCCAACCTTCGGTAGCAGTGGCACGATCAGGAAGCCTTTCTGGCGGCCCGGCATAAAGGCTTCCCCAAGGTCGATGTCCAGGTTCAGGTCCTTGACCATTTTCTCCGCCCTACTCTTGACGTCATCCCCTTCCAAGTCTAGGTTCCATCCCCCCATGACCAAGGCAGGTGTGCGGGGCCCCACCCCCTGTTCTCCCTCAAAGAGCGGTTGCCTCCAGGTAGCTCCCTTCATGCTGCTGTCTTCCAGCTGGTCCACTCTTTGCAGTATGTCCTGTATAGCCGAGTCATGCTTCCTGTCTTGCTCCTTCTGAGCTTCCATGGCCTCCTGGATCTTCTGAAGCTTATCTCCTTGGTCGCGTTGTCGATCATTGAGGGACTGTATGAGGTCTAGGGTCTTGTTGACCTTCGTCGCAAATTGGGCCTCAATGTCGGTGACTCTTTGCTTAACCTCAAGGACTCCCTGCGTAAGGGGTGAGAGGGCTGCAGTGAGGTCGGCGAGGCTGATTCCGGCCCCGGCTCTTTCGTCCCACCTCGAGCGTTTGGTCGGCGAAGGCACATTGCCCGACCTGTCCTCCAAGTTGAGAATGTCTTGGTCGTCCACCTGTATGGGTACGGCCACTGCCGCTCGAAGAGAGTCCATGTCGGACGCCATCGCCCCAGGTTGCAGTAGGTGCACTCTGCCAGCAAACACTCCGTACAGGACCAAACTTGCCTATGTCGTTCAGCAGAGCGGCTAGGTTGTACACGCAAAGTACCGCGAAAGTCACTCTCGGAGGGCTCAAGGCAACGGCCCGGCGGGTTTATGTGGAGGGGTGCTTCGGCTCAGTAGGACGCTACTTCCCCAGGCTCGCGGCCTTGTCTGGCAAACAGCTGCTCGGGATGACCCAAGCCCCCCCCCGACCCGAGGGACGTCCACCCCCGCCCCCCACGGAGACCACTCTCCACGGGTTGCGGGGGCCGCCCCGGGTCGCCCTCAGCCACAGAGACCAAAGGCGGCAGGAGACTTGAGCCAAAATGGCTATCTCTAACTCTCTCTCTCTCTCTCTCTCTCTCTTTGTGCATGTCATGAAGATCCAACTAGAAGGTCTTCTTGAGCACTGCCGCTGCAATTGGCCGCATCCGAGGTCCCTGCGCTCGCGTACGAAGCACGAGATCATTAGCACCCGTCTGCATGATGTGAATGCCGTGCTCCAAGCTGGACCTCTTGGGACTCCCTTATGCATCACGCTCATCAATCCCATTACAGCAGTGGTCAAGAACAAACAAGCACTAACTGCCAACATGTGGTCAGAGGTAAGGCACCTTTTCCTCTCGCTGGTTCTGAGCAGCATGGACAGCTGCCGCAGCTCCTGCTCCTCAGGCTGCTGGGAGATTCAAGGATTATGTCACAGTGAGCCGCCATGCAGCTGCAGAACGACAAGGGCTTTGGTTTGAGATATGGCAAAAAAAGGCTGAATCTATCGCACACAGCAATGCAAACTTGGCTCCCAAACCTTTCTACCCTACAACGCTCCGTCTCCCTGCGGCCCCTCCTTCTGGGCCAGTAGCTCGCGCAAGTCAAAGATTGCACGGACTTGAGCTTCATGATCATGCTGCCTCTGACAAGGCACATCACAGTTTACTGACTTGCAGGGCTTGTTTAGATTGATGATCTAAACTGTTCTCCATTTCCCGGCCCCAAATCTGGCATTCATCACGCAGTGACAGTGAGTTTAAGCCCTATCCCTGTTCTCCTTCTCCTGCTCCTCCTCCCGCTCGTCTTCGACCTCGATCCCATTTTTCCTGATCCTTTCCTCACCCTCGCAATCCTCCTCCTCCTCCACATAATCCTTTTCTTCTCTGTGTGCCTTCTGCTCGGCCACTTTTGACTTCTCAAACACGTGAATTTGCAAAACGTCTCTGCAGAAACACCAGACCACGACCAGGGCTCTGGGGTGTGGGGTCTGGAGTTTAGCAGATAGGGTTCAGGGTACACGATTTGGGGTTAGGGTGGGGGATTAGGCTAGGGTTGATGAACCGCTTTTGTTGTGCGATGAGAGTTTCTGAGGGTACACAGCTCAGTGCTAAGTGTTAGGGTTGGGGTTTCGGATTTGAGGGACACGGTTCAAGACTTGGCATACATGGTCGCATACATGGTCGAATCAAAGGCTTGGAGATGGACACCTTTTTGGCTCTCAGATGCTGTAGAAGGCTTGTCGTTTCAAGGGGTGGGCCACTGTTCCGAGCTTTTAGAACTCTGGGCTGAGATTTAGGGTTTCAAAGTTTTGGGTCGGGGCATTTGGGAACGAATTTGGAGGTTTGGGGTTGTTATGCCTTGGGCTTTGGGGTTGGGGTTGTTAAGGTGTGGAGTTTCTAGGCTAATGGCTTGCGAGCTTTTGGGTTTACTGTAGGCTTTGGGTTTGTTGCGGTTCAGGCGTAGAGTTTTCTGATAGTGGAAAATTACCGGGGTCGATTCGGAACCATTTTGTTGGGAATCAATTGCATAGAGGGCTTGGCAATTGGACCAGAGGTCTTCTGAGGTTGGGCCAATGTTGAAAGCTGTGTCGAGGCAAGAAAGAAAGTTTTTGCCGTTTTGGGTTAGGATTCAGAGCTCTAAGGTTTTGCAAGAGGAACCCATGTTCCATTTTCTGGGAATTTCGCGAATGCCTCCCGCCACAGAAACTGGTCTAGGCTGGATGCATCGGGAGGTTGGCAATGGACTGTTCGTTGGGGCACGGGGGCTGTGGAGAGGCCAAGGTTTAGGGTTTCGGGATAGGGCTTCATGTTTCAACGTTAGGGGTGCAGGACTGTGTAGGAATTTGAAGACAAATTTGGCATTGGGGGGCGTGGGTCCGGCTCGGGCTTCAGGGTTCGGAGAATGGAGAGTTATGCTCATTTTTGTGGGAAACCTTTGCATACATATATGACGACATATGCAGGTATATGTTCCTTGAGAATTGGCCCTGCAGAGAGCTTGGATTTACTCAAGCTGGGCCACCAACGTTCAGGGGTTTTAAATGTCTAGGGCTGGGGGAGGTCTTAAAATTTGGGATGTAGGAAACTGAAATGATTTCTGCGCTCCAAAAGCAACGATGGCTCCGCACTTTGTCAGGAGCACGCTCATGCAGCTGTGGGGGTTGGAGGGTACACGCTCCAAAAAACAACAGTTCTGCATTTCGCGACACCAAAATGAGAGAAGTCACAAGCGGCCATTTTACCTCTCCTGCTGCCGCAGGCGAGACCATGATTGTCACCACCATCAGCACCGCTTGAAACTACTAGTACTGCACGACTTCAATGCCAGCACATGCTTGGAAGCGACGCATCATTTGGCAATTTTGAGTGGAAGCCTCAGACGGGAAACACTTTGAGCCTCAAGTGCAAAGGCAAAACGGTAGGCTTGGAACCACCACCACCACCACCACCACCACCACCACCACCACCGCTGCCGCCGCCGCCACCGCATCATCATCATCATCATCATCAACAACAGCACCAGCACAAGCAGCATTGCCACTACCAACACCCCCAAATGACCCTAAAGCCCACTACACTTATCATACGCACTTTTTGTCGTGCAAGGGCCAATAAGATTGCCATCTGCACTTCAACTAAACGGAGAAAGTGTCCTAACGGACGCATGCAGCCAAGCGGCATTCGCAAGGCTTCGTTTTGCATCTGCACATGCGACCGCCATGCACTGAAGCAGTTCCTGATGTTCGGCTCTTCATGGCAGCAAAACCGTTTTGCCGCTTAACTACCTGCCAGTTTGAAATTGAAGCGCGTTAAGCTTTGAAGACGAGCGGCTTCACCCTCCAGGATGCCCGCAGGGTACCGAAGCATCGCTCGCGCCGCTTAAGCCGTTCCTCGCACACCAATTTAGGTTGGGAGGCCAGCTTGGCAAGCAACATCCCCTTCCTCCAAATCTCGAGCTGCCGTGTCTGGCTGCCGCGCCACTGGCTCAAACTGTTGTGCCTGTGAGGTTTTCGGTGCAGCGCATGAGTCCGTGTCTTGTCAGCTTTGGGTCTCCTCTAGCGTTGCCGTAGAGCTGGCAAAGTTTCGATGGCGCGCAAGGACTGAAGCTGAAGCCTATGCACTCGTGGGACCCAGAAAAGCTCGAAGCTCACAACAACAAATACCAGAAGATGCCAATCCTAGCCTTGTCATGTGCAAGATTGTTGCTGAGCATCTGACACCCGCTGGCTGGCGCACAGGGAGACCTCCAGCCAGCGGCATGACAAGTCTAAATGCCGTAGTGCTTGACGTAATCAGAGCTGCTCATGGTAAGCAGGAGAGTTTCTTCACACTGGTCAATTCTTGGCTTGCACAAGTCACCAGGTCAAAATTTGATCACATCCACTCAACTGCCTGCCGAGCCTTTCAGGCTTGGGGAGGAGATCGACCTGCACAGTGCAGGGCGCTTCAACGCAGCTGCATTTTGCTTGCCCCAACAGCAAAAAAAACCTTCCACCACGGCGAAACTCGAAACGGTGAGACGAGCCCAGGCGCTCCTTGAACTAGCACATCTAGCACTGCTTTGCCTTCAACGCACCGCACCCGCAATTCATGTACTGTCTGTCTCCTCAGCGGGAAGGCCCAGCAAGGCCATTGCAATGCTACTTGATGTCTGAATCTTTGCTAAGTCATCAGATTCATGAGAGCTGATGCGCGAAAACAACACCCTAGCAGCAGCTACCTGACTATCAAGTGGGTAAGAAACTCGACGGGAAATTTGACAGCCCAATTGAATCTTATGTTTTGCTCGGCTTAAGTCAGCTGACCGGGCTGGGGAGTGCCGCAACTTTGGCGGTGACTGACCAAAGCGGCCTGCAAGCTCGCTCAGCTCCCTCCAAGAGTCAGCATTCCATGTGAAGTATTAAGTATGCTGCGGGAACCGAATGCAAGAAATTTCTGAGGGTGCTGATGCTGTGGCACTTCATGATGAAGAGGGAGCTTGCTGGCCGCTGGTCTTGATCCCGAGACATATGTGCGGTATTCTAGGTTTGCTTCATGCAGGCATGGGCTCATGTGGTGGCCATTCGAACTTGACCGGTGCGCATCCAGCATGGCATAGCATGGCTCTGCGAGTCTCTTTGCCCCTGGCACTGCAGAGCTCCGCTTCACGGTGTCTGTGCGCAGAGCTTCACGGCGCCAGGAAGTTGTGCCTTCAATTTTTAAGCAGATTTCCAACTTCCACCACTTCCGCAGAAAGGAGGAGACGACCACAGGCCTGCCGAGCCACGCAGCGGTGGAAGCCAAGAGTGGCATTGACAGCCTCGATGAGAAGCTGCAAACGCTGCCGCCTACCAACGAGCTCAGAAGTTTGCAGGCTGTGGAGGTGGTTGCTAGCTTTCATTTCTCGCCGCCACAACTTTGGCCCGCCGGAACAGCTTGACCGTAAACGTACGGAAGTTCAACCATAATGGAAACTTCAGTTTCTGGGAATGATGCCAGGTGATGTCAAGAGCTTTGTGGCAGGTGAACTCTAGAGCTGCGAAAGCTTCAAAGAGCCCCGAAAAGCATCATTCACACAAACGACGTCAATTCAAGCAATTTGTGCTCAGCCCTGGATGTTCTGCACATCCTCGGCACCCAGAACCTGACAGAAGCATTGTGGTTGTGCCATGCAACAGCTGCTCATCCGCTCGAAGCCTGCGGCTGCAGATTTTTGCAATTTGGCGAGTCGAGCCTAAGAGCGTGGCGAATCAAACTCAAGGGCCTTTCGTTGCCAGCTTTGCCTAGTTGCGTAGCCCAGCCGTGTGAGGGCCAGACTTTGTCGTCGTCGCCTTCTCTGCATCCACATCATCAATAACCTTGTCCTGACAAGCATCACTAAATGCTAATTGATGTGCTTTAAAGCACCTGTACCACCCTTCTGGGACATCTGCCTGGTGCGACGCACGCTGGGCGGCCAGGTCCCAGTCAGCGCAGGCATAAGAGAGGATCAGCAACGAGTTCAGGAGGATGTAGCCTGATGCAACCCTGCTACAGAACTCACTTTTGTTGTCGGCTCGAGTGCCTGCTGATATTTGAGAGGGCACTAACCAACATCCCCACGGATTCTAGCTGATGGCCAGCATCCAAGACCCGCCATGGACTAAGACGCAGCTTGTCCACCAAGGCGCAAAGAGGAAAAATTCTCCAGAGGCTGACCAAATCAGTGCTGGAGAGCGTAACTGGCCTCGGCTGATGCACGGAACATAGGGCCCTGTCACGGCTTGTCAACCGCCGAAGGCCGAAACTGCAGACGTGCACAAGTCAGCTCCTTGGTCAGGACAAGGAGCACGCCCACAACCCACAGGCTGAGAATCATTGAAAGGGAAACTCGTCCCTGATGCGAATGGATGTTGCAGATTCCTTCCAAAAAGCTCTCGCAGCATGCACTACCATTGCACGGCGTGTTTGCTCCTGCCACATCTGTACCACCTACCAGACCCTGTCACTGGTCAATCTAGCCGAAGGGTCCTTGATTCAAGGGAAACAGCCCATCCACAACGAGGAAGAAAATGACAAAGGGCCAAATCTCGCGGCACGTAGCGGAGAGCTCCTTGGCAGAGGAGCCTGACAAGCAACGTAGCAACAGCTAAAATCAGAGTCTGAAGCTCCGGCCTGACATCTGGGCAATGTACTCCTCTTGCGCTGCCTTGGTTCACGGTTCCTCGAAAACCATTCATCAGCCCGACATTTGGCCGTGGCACCCACATCAGCGCCGCATCCAATATCACCAAAAACACCCCGACGGCCAGGCCTCCCAAAGCCACCTCTCAGGCTCGATTCAGGGATCGTCAGAAGCGACTCCATGCAGCCCCATCAGCCTTCTTGGCAGCTTGGCCACGGCCTTCGCCAAGCAGCGCTCCTGCGCGTGACGCATACCCCATCTGGACGCCTGCCAGCTGGGTGCAGCACATTCAGTATTGTTCCGAGAAGGCGATGCTCGCACGACGTGCAGAGCAGGGCTATGTTCTTGATGTCTTTACCGCATTGTACAGTGTTACATAACTTGCGGAAGCAAGGCTTCGCCCTCAGCGCCTCGCGGCACTTGGAAGAGAAGCGGCACAGCCATGTAGGCCACCTTGCTCGAGATTGTCAGCAGCAGTCGAAATATGCTTGTCTGGCCCATCGCCAAGAGCCCCATACTTGTTCCTCAATCTGGTGCTATCGTGTTTCACCTACTTCCGGAGCATGTTGGCGGAAAACCATCTCGTTCTACTAGGCTCGGATTTGAGAAACTTACATGAGCCATATCAAGGACTGACTCCCTTTCCCTAATGCGCCTTTCTAGAATTCAAAATCATGCGGGCATTGCAAAACCCCTTGTGCCTCTTGTAATCCTCTGAAGACTAGCTCGTCTTGCAGCACTTCAATTGCCTTGAGCCCCGCTTTACAACAAGTTTGCTCTGAAACGGCGAAAAGCTGATCTCATTGTTTGGAGGGGGGCATCTCGTTTTGAAGACTAAACATATGATTTCCAGAGTTTATGACAGAAATTGGACATGTTTGCAGAGACGAAACGACAGGCGCCAGAGAGATGTCCCAGCTGAGGGCACGAGCTGTGTGGGCCGCCAGGGAGTGTGCGCCAAAGACGCCAGCACGGAAGCAAGTGACTTCCCAGAACCACCACTCGGTCCTCAACACCGGGGCAGGCCTTTAGAGCTGAGGGTTAGCGGTACTAAGTAAGTGTAGAAGCTCATGAACAATGACATAGTACCATGTCTGCCGAGGTCATGGACAGAACGCCAGGCACGGCCAGCTTCAAGAACTTGCGAAGCCCATCCTATGCTGTCAATTTTTTATCTTCAACATGGCAACTGTGACACAAAGGAAGCACATGTTGGGAGAGCAAACTTCGTGAGTAAAAGACTGCTCAATGCAGCCGTGGTAGCTTTCTCTGCAGCGCTGCGGAGACCCCGTAACCCGGGGAAAGCCTGAAGCCGCAAGCTGGAGGACATCGACTGATCTGCATTACTCAGCACTTTATGCCGAAGACCCCTTCGAGCCCTTCGAGCCTGCGTTGCTTCTCCAGGCCTGCAGATAGCCAGGTAGGCCATACCTTTGCAAAGCTTCAGATTCGGATTGGCAGACTCTGAGCTGCGATTCCCATTTGCCCACCTGCCAGGGCCTGAACCGTCACCGCACCCAGGTTCAGGAGGCCACTACCGTCAAAATTCCAAGCGCCTGAGAGAAAGAAACCACGGATGCAATGCACCCTTCTGTCGGCAATTGAGAAGCTGCAGATCCAGCATTCCTGAGCAGGTCTCTGCCGAGACGCGCAGCATGGGGTCTGCCGCTAAGGCCACGAAAAGATTCGAAGCGATGGTTGCAGCTGTGAACGGCCAGGCGATGCCCTGCAGACGTTTATGGACATTTGAAAAAGCTGGAACATGTCTTGCGAGCATCCCAGCACGTGCAACAAAGGTTCCCTGACTGCCTGACTCAAGGCAAAGCGCCGTAAAGCCTGACAGGATTTGGCTGGCGTCCAATGGCCGTTGACAGCAACAGTCTGCACCGCAAACCAGGTTGACAAATCATCTCGCATGCCCCCCCATCAGTTTCATGCTGCCAGGCTCGCCGCGCTGCACAAGAACAAACACTCCCCGTCTCAATTGCCTCAAACAGCGCGAGGGGAACGATGCTGAGGCGGAAAATCCTCAGCTGCACATGGTCCAACACAAGTGCATGTAGAAGCTCTGCCGCTAAGGTGCTGCAGATAGCGAGCTGCAAATGATGCCACGTATGGGTCCTGTAAAGGGCGAGAGCGTAAGTTTGGCAAATCAACACAATCCAGCTAGGCCTGACACGCCTGACCCAGCAAAAGGAAGCCCTGCTCTGCCCATGACCATGCAACCACCACCTGCAGAGTGTCACTTCGCACAGCTTTAAGGCAGGAGCCTGGCCACATTATACGAAGACAAGGAAACTAGGCAAACTGAGCACACCGACCGGCAACAGCAAGACTGCGGCCAGGAGAACCTAGGAGGAAACCCATGTACGGCTGTGAGAAAACTCAGTGATTTGATGACAGCGGAGTAGCTGCGCGCAGGATCAGCACACCCACCTCACCTGCAGTGACCAGGCACGGCAAGTATTGTTACCAGCAAGCATTGCCTGGCACATTTCCTGGCACTGCCAGGCGGGACTTCAGCAGAGCTACGGAAATCTCCTCGGCCATAGGCCTGCGCTCCCAGGGTATCATAGCCCAGAAGCAAGCCTTGTGCTGCGTCGTTTGTCTTTCAAGCGGAAAATGACAGCTAGTAAAGCCTTGCTGCCAGGGTGCCATTCACTATGCTTCGGCCAGTCAGATTCCTGGTTCTGAAGTTCAGCATACAACAAACTCTGCGGCCCCCACCTGTGTAGGTTGACCCCGCAAATTGAATGACCAACCCAGCGACCCAGTCAACTGGCCCAGCGCATAGGCCGCTAATGCCTCGAACGCTTTTCGACTGGAGCATAGAGGCATGTAAAATCATGCTGTTCAAGCTGTGCCTCAGGACCGAGATGTATCGACACGGCTCGCGTGATCTGCCACGGAACCTTGAATACTCAAGGAAGGACCTGTTCCTTCCCAAATGAAAACCCATTGCACATGCAACCATCTGATCCTGAAACAGCTCTTAGCCAAGCGCAGCGAAGGAGAGCACACCGGTAACCTGCAGACGTGTAAACTCTGTGCATCAGCAACTGCAACCGCAGCAGAACGACAACAGCCTCGAAAAGGAAGAAATGCAAAAACAGCAGCGACGACGACAGCAGCGGCCGCAACAACACAAGGACCGACAACGATGTTGACGGTGTTGACGATGGCGACAACGATGCTGCTGGCAGCAGCAGAAGCAGCAACATCTAGAATCTAGAACAATCGCAATTACCAAGAGTGACGAGAAAAAGCATATTCAAGGGGCCGCTCCCCCTGCATGTTGTTCAGAATCTTGAGATTTCAAAGATGGGTTCCCACTTTGTGGATTCTTTGTGGCTCTTTGGCTTGCAAGTAGCGCAAATTTCGCAAAGAACCAAAACATCACACAATATCATGCACCCAAGAAGCTACAGAGGCTGTCGCAACTCGGAGCACCGCGAGCGGTTCGCTCAAAGCGGCCTCACACCAAAGATGTTGACAGCCCAACGTGTCGAGTGGCTCGCGAAATCCACTTAGCGCGCATATCCTCGCCAGCAGCCATCAGCAGCCATCAGCAGCCATCAGCAGAAACAACATTTGCAGTTGTAAAGAAAGGGACTGCAGAGACTTCTGAACAGCGTGGATTGCCCCTCCAGGCTCCTTAAAGACTCTTGAACTGGACCCATATGCAAATGGAGCGACCTGTGCAGGCAGCACCCTTTTGGTACGTGTTCCTGGCTTGACTGGTCCAGTTTACAAACCCAACGTCATATCACCTTGGCATGGCTGACTCCTTTTGTGACTTGAAGGTCTTTGAGCATCAAGCTGCTTTGGCAAAGCATTAATCAAGCTTAACTGTCCAAGAGTCCAGGGCAGGTAGGCGTTTAGCTACTCCTCTGCCGTGAAAGTAACATCGCGCGGCCTTTCGGGCTCTGTCTCCTTCAACCTGCCATGAGGACAGGCGCGGACTCCACCGCAAGGCTTTAGAACAGAGCGCAACCAAACTGCAGCCAAGCCGAGCAGACTGGCTGGCATACGATTCAAAGCGATGGACCTTCCATGGCAACTGCTTCACATTGCTTCACCAGCTTCAAGCCATCCCAACAACCCCAGCCACCTGCCTCAAGGTCCAAGGCAGCAGATGCCCCCGAACCGCTGTAACCCAGCGGGTTGCAGCCTTGGAAAAAGGTCAATGAAACTATGATGTTCTGGCTGCTACCCAGCTAAAATTGTTTCCTGCTTGCGGCGGTCCCTTTGGATGTCTTGAAGCCCTGTTTCCTCAACATCATTGACCTGAACAATTTATGTAATGCTGTGCCATAATATCTACATATATACATATACACATAAATCCATATGCATACATACATATATACACATATCATGTATTTGTGTTCGTAGCAGAGCTTTGTTTTTCTGTTGACATACTCATCCAAACACGAAAATGAATATGGTAAAACGACACCGGGTTTTACCTTAGCATTGGTTGCTGTACGCAGTAAAGTTATCAGCGAACAGTGAAAATCATGTGCTAAATTTACTGCCATACGAGAATCGAAGAAATATGCAAGAATTGGACTAGCAGATCTAATGGTGTTGTTCAAATTCCTGTGCTGAATACGAAATGGACGTAGACAAGCTATCAAATAATTATGATAGAGATATGTACGGGCGGTAGAAAGCATGAAAGGTAATAAATTCACACCTCGAAATCACTGAAAGCATAAATGACATGAAATAGCATGCTAAAATTCATGAACAGAATGAAGGGTTTGAAGATATCTACATCTATATATATATATGAATGTATTACCTTTAGGGTCTATTTGACGTCC